>CAJVPT010001853.1:0-19663 GCA_910592055.1 Acaulospora colombiana | reverse complement strand
TTTTTGTGAATTATTAATAAATTTTTATTGAATTGTTAATAAATAATTTTGTAACAAATTTTTAATAAATTGTTAATGAATTATTATCAGATTGTTAATGAATTATTTGACAAATTGTTAATAAATTTTTTGACAAATTGTTAATATGTCGATTTTTTTAATTGCTAAATTTTTGATTGCCAAATTTTTGATTGTCAAATTTTTGATTGCCAAATTTTTGATTGCCACTTTATTGCCGAAATAGTAATATGCTAAGTGACAGCAATCAAAAAGAATTCAGCAATATTTTTATTATTAAATTTAATCAAATTCGACAATAATTCAGCTGCCGAATAACACAATTTCGACTAGTGTAAATCTGGAAATCCTAAAGGTCAAAGCCCACAGTACCAGCAAATTCAACAATCAAGTAGACTTACTTGTCAAACAGGTCAAACAGGAGAACTCAATAACTTGACATTAACTACTAGAGCTAGGAAGAGTCCTCACAATAGTAGTATGGAAAGAATACACAATAAAAATTGGTATCAGAGATTTCGTTAAAGTGTTCAATAAGAAAAAGATTGGACTAGACTGGACAACACAGAAATAGATTCAAAATCTTTGGATCCAAAATGATAAAATTATAGACTGACCAATCTTTTGGAACTAGTTCAATCCAATTAATACCTTCGATACCACTTCAAAACCAATAAAGACAAAAGCTTCCTAATTAACTTAACTCATAATAAACTTCTAGTCCTACAAATACTTAAGAAGAGAAAATTAGAAGTGTATATCACAACCACTTATCCAGCATGCGAACTTCAAGAAGAGATACTAAGACATCTTTTTGAATACTTAGTCACTAGGAAAACTCAAAAAAACTTATAGTAGAAGTAAACAAAAAGATCAAGAAACTCATTGATAAAAAAATTAGATATAAGAAAGAAGTTTAACCTAAAATAAGTGACTAGATAGACAAATAGCTAGAAGAGATCCAGGAATTTGACAGGGGCCTTTTCAATACTATCTGTGGGTATATAAAAGAAAGCAAGACCACCTCCTTGAATAAGTATCTCAAAGAGCAGCTCAAGATCCCACTAGTAAATATACAGGATATAATTGGTAAATTCTATCAAAATATAAGAACAAATTTTAAAAAGGAGATCTGGAATACGTACTGTGTCAAAGTTATAAAATAGGAAAAGAAGCAAAATATTACAGAAGAGGACAAAAGAAACAAGAAACCCAAGCTCAGACCTAATAAACAGATCAAACAGGATCAAAAAGAATTGCTATTATCTCCAAAGGATTCAAATCTAGAGAACATCAAAGAAATAAAAGGAAAGAAGTATATGTTGATTATTAAGAATTGGGTTTGTCATGAAATAAAGTGGTTTGGTTTTTAACTGCAGACAAAACTTAGAATAATCTACAGTAATGATTTATAGGTAATGATTTTATTAATTAGAGAAATTATTCAAATTAGTAAAGCAGTGAAATATCATTCCCTAGGTTGCATTTAGAGAAATAGTTTTTTGATGATGAGTGAGTCAGTATGTGAAAGTTACAACAATTTATAAATATCTAGCATATATACAATAAAGATATGCCATGCTGATTTGACTGCAGATTAAAAAAAAAAATATTATAGTTTGTATTATTTATAATTTATAAATATAACCTCAATTCAAAAAAATTCATGCATAAGTTTATCAATTTTTTTACTTTATTGCTAATAAATAGTTGCTGAATTTTTAATGAATAGTTAATGAACCTTTAATTGAATTGTTAATAAATAATTTTGTGACAAACTTTTAATGAATTATTATCAAATTGTTAATGAATTACTGTATTATCAAATTGATAATGAATTATTTGACAAATTGTTAATAAATTTTTTGACAAATTGTTAACATGTCAATTTTTGTAGTTGTTAATTTATTTATGTTATTTTTTTACCAAATTATTTATTTTTTGCTGAATGTTACACAAGTGGTAATATGCTGAATAATTTTTTTTTGTCAAATTGTTTATTTTTGCCAAATGTTATATGAGTGATGTATGCTGAATAAATTTTTTTTGACTAGTATACAGATAGTAATAGAGAGCCAATAAGAAGACAAAGGACTCACCAGCAAAATATTAGCAGTGAGTATATCAGATCAGAGGTAGAAGGCAATCAAGTCCCTCTACAGCTCATATTGATTAAACTTGAAAAACTAAGTGGTAGAATAAATAGACTTGAAGAACAAACAATCCCAAACAAGATAAATAGAGATAGAAGAGAGGCTAATCACTCCTAACATGGTGTAACAGGCAATTCAAAGAGACAAGAAGTGAACATGCCTGCTTCATCCTCAACAGCAACTAACAATAAGGACAGAGAACAAATACAAGAAAAAGAGGTTTCATTAGAACAATACAATAATTTAGATCTAACAATATTCTTATAAAAAAAATATGATATTTTCTTCAACAAAAAAAGAAAAAATATAATAATAAAAAAGAAACAGGAAAAAATGGGAGATATACAAAAAAGGGTAATTAGAATCGGAACATATAATATCAGAAGTATCATAGATAAGACAAATCAAAAAAGTCTGATTGAAGAAATTACAGATCAAGGGATAAGTATAATGGGTTTATGTGAAACAAAACTTGTTCAAGCTAATGCCAAATGGGCTTTTGACAAATAAAGAGCCTACAAACACTTCCATAGTACCAATCCTGATACACCCTTTGAAGCAGGAGTTGGTCACCTTATTAGAAGAGACTTAGAGAAAAAGGTGGCATTATTTGAAGAAGAAGACAGATATATTATAGCTACCAACTTGTTAATGAAAAAGAAAAAGAACTGTATTGTACAGATCTATATTCCATCAGATAAGCAAAGGTGTAAAAAAGTGCAGAAGAAAATAATCAGCCTCAGCAAAACAAAACATAGAAAAAGCTTTTACATAATTATAATGAAATACTTTAATACTACTTACAACCCATTGAAAGATAGAATCTTATCTTCCAAAGCAAAATTCAAAGTCTCTTAGTGTCCTTAAATCCTATTGTTTGATTTTCTTGATGAATAGGGATTTATAGATATACAAGCCATATGGGAAGGAAAAAACAAGACTCTCACAAAATAGGATGCAACAAGTAGTAGTAAAATTGACTATATTTGAATATTACAAAGCTTGTCAAGATATTCAATACTATGATTTGATAATAAAGAGATAAAAGAAGTTATAGGAAGTGACCATATCATAATTTCTATAACTTTATATGACAATAATCTCTTTACATGAAGTAACACCATAAATTCTTCTAAACAACAATCAAGAAGAATAGATATTAAGGGAACATCTCTAGAACAATAGCAGACCTTTTATGGAAACTTAGATCACAAGTTCAAGACAATATTGGAATCCCTACTTAAAGAAGAATTCAATGAAAATGAAAGAGAAAACCAAGCAAACAAGATCTGGAAAACCTTCAAAGAACAAATCTGCAAAACAGCCTTCAATAAGTTCACAATTAAGAAACCAATTATATATAAAGAAAAACTTGAATATAAACATAGTTCAAAGTTCATTACATACAGAAAAGCCCTATAGCTGAAAGAGCTCTTCAAGAAGACTGAAGTATTAAGAAAAATTGTCAAATTGCAGACTCTCAGCCTGGCAATAAAGAAATACAATGCAACATATAGCCCTAATCATCAGATTGAAAACCATTGTATCCAATATAGTATTGCAAACATGCCCTGATCGTTATTGAAAAAGAATATCCAGGATGCAATAGAGGGATTGAAATTTATCAGCCAAAAGATTAAAATCAAAAAAACAAGAGACACAATCAAGGTTGCTTTGAAACAATGATGCAATGACCTAAAATTCAATCAGAGAAGAATAATAAGCTCCCCAAAAAACAGAACAAGAAGCAAAATTGCACTGGACAGAGTTAAGATCACATAGAATAGTATAGAATACATAATAACCAAAACAAGTGAAATAGAGAAAGAACTAAGATGATACCATCTAAAAGTATTTAAAAAAAGGGATGCCAATTTCAATAGCCTTACAGAAAACTGGAAAGAGGAGTATAGATTCAAGGATTATATCAAGAAACTATGATATAAAGATCTCTTCAAGCCAATCTCACAAGAGGAATTAGGTAAAATACTTTAAACATTTCCAAATAACAAGGCACTAGGATGGTCATAAATTAGCTACAAAATGCTCAAGAAACTGAGTCAGAATGGAAAGAAAATCCTGAGAAGAATGTTAAATAACTTCTTGAGATGGGAAATAACTCCACTTGTTAGAAACAGAGCCATATATACCCCATAGCCAAATCAAAACCATGGAAGTGTGAGTTAATAAACACAAGACCAATAGTTTTGTTGGACATCACAAGAAAGTGTTTCACAAAAATCCTTACTAATGGAATGGGAAATATCTATAAAGTCAATAACATTTTCAAAGGTTCCAACTTCGTGGGTCTTCCTGGAGAAAGTACATCAGAACCAATCCAAATCCTTAACAACATCTACAAAGATGCAAGAGAAAATTAAAAGGAATTGTGGATACTTTTCCAAGATACTGCTAAAGCCTATAACACAATTAGTCTGGATATACTAATCAAAGCAATAGAAAGAATCAGAATACCAAAGGGTTTTATCAAGATTATTCTGAGCCTATTTCAAGACAGAGAATTTTAAGTTATCTTTGAAAATGACCTTACAGAACCCATAAAAGCAGGGGATGGCATTGATCAAGGAGAAACTATCTCACCACTACTATGGTAAATATTCTATAATCCTTTACTCTGCAAGATTCAGAATGACAAAGAAAGGGGATACAAAATGTTAGTACCTGGAATCCAGATCTCAAAGGATAGATTATAAGAAGGCTAGAATCAAGACATGCAGCTATAGCCTTTATAGATAATATGACATGGATAGCAAGATCCAAAAAGAATATGGAAGAAATCCTCGAAACTGTAAGAGTTTTCTACAAAGCCAATGATTCCTAAATCAATAATAATAAATCAGTCCTAATTACTATTAACAATTCTAATTGCCAATCAGAAAAAATTTAGGCTGGTATAGAAAAAGAAGTGGTAAAAGAGCTCAGCAGGACAGAACATATAAAATTTCGAGGAATCTGGACTGGCAATCAAAAAACTATAGTTGAACTCAAAGAGAGGGTATTAAAAGAAATCAACATAGTAATTAGAGCTCTTAAAAGCAAGAAATTAATAGATAAACAAATCCTGTATATTCTAAACAGGATATTAATTCCAAGGATAGAATTCAGGATACAGTATAGTATACTACCCTGAAAAATATGTAACACTCTAATGGCAGCATATAGAAAGCTCTTCAAAAACAAGAATATTCTATGTAGATTTATACCTAATAGTGTAATACATTACCCAAAGATTCATAACCTTAAAAGCATCTGGATGTTTTAGTGAGAAAGTCAAATAACAGAATTATATAATAGACTAAATGATCCTGGTTCCACAAAAATTACAACAATTATTTGACTCAAACAAGTACAGATAAAGAATTGGGAACTGCTTAACCTATTAACATACAACTTCCAAAATCATTTACCAGATAAAGGAAACTTCACACTTCAAGTAATAAAGTTGGCTAAAGACATAGAAATAATCTTTTACAGTTGAAAATGACAAGAAATCTTCAAATAAAACAAGGGAAATGGTTTAATTAAAGAACACCTTATATTAGAAGAATATAGAAAAGCTATACCATTAATAAAAAACAATAAACTGCTATACATAGATAAACTAATCAATCAAGCTACTAAAAAAATTAGGGATTGGCAAATACTTCAACTACTTCAGAACACCAGTAAAGATCCTATTCCTGAATGGTTTCAAGCTTTAATTAAAACTCTTCCAAGTAATAGAGTAGACCAACTCATGAGTATATAAAAAAGTGATTGAATAAAGTGAGAATCAGAATATGTTGCAATTAATCTAGACCATGACAAATGACAAAAACTATGAATAATTACAAAGAAAGCTAGACATCACATAATCTGAGAAAAACTACAATAGACAAAAGTAGGATACAAAGTCAACATCGAATACTTCAACTGCTGTAGTAATGATAATATTCAAATAATGATATTAACAAGATACCCAGAATACTCAAAGGGTACAAGACAAGAAGAGGGATGTATATTAGAAAAAGATATGAAAGATACTATATATATGAAGTTTCATATCTCAATACAAGAAAGTCAACCAGAAGAACTCAAGAACTAACAATCCTCTGCTCCAAGGTATCACTAGAAGGGACAATGAAAAAGGTTATTAACATAAATCCAAACTTTCAAACCTTAGCTCCAACCAATATAGTAAATCATATAAATATCGAAAGATGAAAAAAGGTCATTATTAGAAACAATATTATAGAAGGAGTATAGGATCACCTAATAGAAATACTTCAATACAACCTGGGATCCAATATTAAAAAACTAATCTTCTACTCTGATGAATCACTCATTAATTATGAAAAAAAAAAAATGAAAATGGAAGCAGCATAAATCCAAATAGGAGATATGAGTAGAAAAGTAGATTTCAGACAGGAGTAGATAGTTGACCCTCCTCAATACATGCTAAAATTGTAACAATTGACACAATACTTCTGATGGTTCCAGTAGGTAGTAACATGGAAATCCATACAGATAGTCAGGCCTGTATCTCCAAGTAGAAAACAATAGAAAGAGAAGATCCAAAGCAAACTTACAAAAGATGGTTAAAGGAAAAAAACTGGTTCTTGTGGGCATTAATGTTAGAATTGGTAAAGAAAAAGACCATAAACCTGCAACTTATCAAGGTTAAAGCATACTTCAATGATCTCCACAATGAAGAAGCAGATGTTCTAATCAAAGAAGCTCTGAAACTTCTAGCAATAGAATGAAAAGAGTTGACTTCATACAAGATCATTGCAGAAATTAGATGGTAAAAAAAGACGTTGAATGACCCAATAAGACAGTTTGTCAAAAAAGTAAACAATAAAACAACTGCCTTCCAGTAAACATAACAAAACAGAACAGAAAAAAGATGGAGTCACCAAATTATAGAACAACAAAATCATACTTGGGCCTTGTATGAGAAAGAATAAAAGAAGGACACATCTGAGACACTTTCTTTAAACAATTGCAGTAAAAAAACTTCCTTATAAAACTAATGAATAATAAGCTACCAACTTTGAACAAGCTGGCAACTAGAAGGTCCAATCTTTAAAACAAGTAAAGTGTATTGCATGCAGCAGCAAAATGAAACTTTCAAACATTTACTAGTATGTTCAACATACAAAAAACAATTACAGAAAGCATAGAATAAAGGACAAGATGGGATCCTTAGAAACTTTAGAGAGCTCTTACAAGAGAAAAAAAAAGAGGCAGAAAAAAAACATGCAAGATTGATTATTCATGACAAAGAAGAAATGGATAAGTTGGATAAATGGATCTCCAAACTGGTAAAACAGATATCAAAAACCAGTTAGAACACATTAAGCTTTTTCATAGGGCCAATAAGAAAATATCTAATTCTAAAAATGGCAGATCTGAAATGTCATGAAAAAAGAATTGATAATAAGGCAAGAAAATGAATATCAAAAATGCAAAGAAGAGTGTGTAATCAAATAAGGAATAAGATTTGGAACAAAAAATGTGAGAAGATAATCAAATGAAAATATTTATAGAGGATCTGCAGAATAGAAAAAATCAACTGACTCTCAGGCACATATAGCTTAAAACCATCAATTTCTAAAAGTAAAAATCCTTTATCAGAGGAAAAAACTCAAGAAAATGAAAGCCTGAAAATATTCTATTCAAAGGTATTACTTATAGAATGAAGTGGTTGGATTTTAAGCTTGATCAGAACAATGAATAGTGATCTGCAGTGGTAATCTGCGGATAATAATATTAAGGGTTGGAAGGGTATTTATCTGAACCATTAATGGAGCAATAAATCATTTCCGAAGTTGTACTTAGAGTTTTGTATATTAAGACAAACCAATAACGAGTGAGTTAAGTAAAATATTAGCTTTAGTGAATCATTTAAAATATACGATATACAAATATTTAATAAAGTACATGTACCTAACCTGACCTAGGATTAAAAAAAATATATAATTTGAAGACTTTGAAAAATCAAAAAAATATTTAATTTATTGCACAACATGGATCACGAGCTAGATGTACTTATGAAGAGTTTAAGTAAATAAATTATGATAAACACAATATAAACATAGTACAAACATAACACTGTACAGCACAAATTAAGAGGGAGGGAAGGAGAAACAAGGAGTCTTTGAAGAGTAGATCATTGCATTGGCCATATGTAATTAGTCCAACATGATTATCGAGTAGCGAGATATTCTCAAATCTAATTTAAAGATAAAATTATTAAATCACACAATAATAATATGTATTAATCAATTTTGATATATGATATAAATTAAAAATAATACATAAACTCGTTAATTTGAATAAATAAAGTATTTGGTCCTTTGGACTATGCAGCCTATCTGAGCATTGATAATACGATTTGTTTCCAAAGAATAGGGGCTCTAGGGGGTTAATTAAAAAATATAAAATGATTTGTATTTTGTAAATTAAGTTTTATCTTAATTTATTTTTAATAATTATTATTTTTTGAATCACTTATAAATCCAACAAAAAGTTTATTCAATTAGATAATAAAGATATCAATATTAAATATTATTCAAAAATTAAAGAATTACTGTATATATTATTTCTAATAATTCGATAAGAATTATTTATAGTAATATTAAGTAAGTATATTCGAAAAATTTGATAATTTTTTTTTTAATCCTCTGTCAAGCTAGTTATGTATACTTTATTAAACATTTGTAAACTATATATATAAAATGAATTACTAAAGCTAAAAATGCTAACTAGCTTATTCGTCTTTGTAATTATTACTCTAAGTGCAACTTTGTAAGTAATTTATCACTCCATTAGAAGTTCAAGTGAAAACTCTTTCAACTCTTAATATCATTGCCTGCAGGTCACTACTGCAGATTACTCTTTAAATTCTGACATTACTCAAAACCCAACCATCTTATCCCAAATCTAACCCTTCTTAATAAAATATCTTTTAGATTTTTATCTTCTAATTTTCCTTCTTCCAATATTGAAGTTTTCCTTTCCAGTTATATAGTTTTGACATCTGGAAGGTTAAGGGGTCTTTTTATCTTATACTTCTTTTGGATTTCTTGCAATCATTCCCATTCTATCATTCTTTCACATCTTGCATTCCAACTTTTTTCTGGAACTGGTTACAAGTCATACTTTGCAACTTCTTAATCCATCTTCTTGCTTCTTTTCCAATTCTTTTACCATGGCATTTAAGGTCTGTTATCTCGAGAATGAGTTTGCTTCTTATTAACCCTGCAAAGAAACTTAGCATATCCTAACTAGTTACTAAGAACTGTTTTACTAACCTGGATGTTCACTTATATACTTCACCTATTTCTTCACAACTATCCACTATTAATCTAGAATTCTTCTTTTCTACTTCCTTTTTCCTTTCCTGTGAAAGTTTTCTGAAATTTATCAGAACTCCTTCGAGATCTTTGTTCTATATCTTTTTCATTTATTCCTTATATACTCGACATTCTAGCAAATGATTAATTGTTTCTTCCTCCTGAAGATCACATGCAGTACATTTCACTTGCTTGTATAGGTCTGATCTTCTTATTGTCAGTTTACTCAATGTTAGTAGTTCATCATTCGTTAGTTTAATTAGGAAGCTTTTTCTCTGACAATTTTTGAAAAATGTATTCCATATATAACTATTTATTCTCTTCCATACTAGATCCTATGTATGGCCTTGTTGTTCTTGAATTTGGTGGCTCTATTTTCTTTCCATTCTGTTTTGTAATATCCACTGATATGCTGTAGTCTTGTTATTTATTTTCTTGATGAATTGTTTTATGGGATCATCCAAAGTTTTATTCTGCCATTTGATTTCTGTAGAGATTTTGTATAAGGTGAGATTTTTCTATTCTATTGCTGGAAGTTAAAGAGCATCTTTGGCTAGAGCATTTCCTTCATCATTATGGAGGTCTTGAGAATGTACCTTGATTTTGATAAGTTTCAAATCTAGATATTTTTTCTTGATCAGCTCTATATTTGTATTCATAATAACTAGTTTTTATTCTTTATTCATCTTTTATATGTTCTTTTTGGATTATCTTTCTTAACTATTTTCTACTTTGAAATACAGGCTTGACTATCTGTAGAGATTTCAATTGAGCGATCTACAGGAACTACTAGGAGTATTGTGACTATTGCTATTAGTTCTGTGTGTGTGAATAAGGGTCAACTGTCTACTCCTGCTCGAAATCTGCTTTCTTTTTCTATATCACTTATTTGGATCTATACTGTTCTCATCTTTATATTGCCACTGTTATGATTTATTAGTAATTTATCTGAATAGAAGGTTAACTTTTGTTTGGATTCTAGATTATGCTAGAGTATCTCTATTAGGTGATCTTGATATATTCTTTTTTTAATATTTTCTTTAATAATCATTTCTTCCCAACTTTCTATATTTACATAATCCATCTTGGTACCTTGAAAAGTGGACTGCTGGACTGGCCCCTGCAAACTCTGTATAAATACTTAATTGCTATTTATTGTTTTTCTAATTGTTCTTTCCAAAGATATTGTGAGACATGGGATTATTAGCATCTGAGCTCTCCTAGTACTTTTTCTTGTATTAATATATGGTATCATATATAGTATATCTTTTTCATATCTTCATTCATAATACAACTCTGTTCTTGAATAAAATCTTCTAAGCAACCCATACATTTAATTAGCTTTGTCTCTTGACCATTTTTACTATTCTGGTACTTGTAGTGTTTAATTTTTACTTTTTTCTTAGATTCTTCTTGTATTAGCTTTCTCCATATTAGTTGATAATTGACATTCTTTTTAGTTATCCATATTTTTTGTCTCTTGTTATAGTTAGGGCTAACTATAGAATATGTTGGCTTCCATTTTAGCCAATCTATTTTTCACAACTCTATAAATTGATTTAAATGATTTTTGGTGAACATTCTACTTATATTTAAGAACCATTCTGGGATAAGACCTTTGCCAGTTTTTTGGATAAGTTGGAGCCTGTGCCAATTTCTCACTTTATTTGCTTCATAGTCAATAAGCTGATCTATATACATTAACTTATTGTTTCTTAGTGATAGTATGGCTTTATTATATTTCTCAGGTGAGAGATATTCTTGGATCAGACTATTTCCTTTTTCCTATTTGAAGATATTATGTCATTTTTAACTTTGAAAAGTAATTCCCATCTCTCTAGCTAACTTAATTACTTGGAGTGAAAAGTTGCCTTTGTCTATAAGGTGACCTAGTGAGTCACAAGTCAGCAGGTTAAATGGTTCCCAATATTTGATTTGTACTTGTTTGAGCCTTATGATTATTGTGATTCTTGCTGATCCAAGATTATTCAATCTATTGCACAATCCTGTTATCTGACTTTCTTTTTGTAGTATTCAGATACTCTTCAAATTATGGATCTTTGGATGATGTATTACACTATTGGAAGTAGATCTGTATAATAAACTTTTGTGTTTGAAGAGTTTTTTGTATGCTGTTGTTAATATGTTGCATATTTTCCAGGACAATATACTATGTTGCATTTTAAATTCTATCCTTGATATTAATACCCTATTTAAAATATAGAGTGTCTACTTATCCATCACCTTTTTATTTTTGAGAGTTCTAGTAATTACATGAATTTTTTTGAGCACTCTTTTCTTTAGTTTGATTGAGGTCTTTTGATTACCTATCCAAATTTCTAGAAATCTTGCTTGATCTGCTCTGTTAAGCTCTTTAACTACTTCTTTTTTTTTATGTTTACCTAGACTTTTTTTAAATAATAGTTAGGACTGTTAATAGTAACTAAAACTGATTTGCTACTATTAATTTGAGAGTCATTGGTTCTATAAAAGATTCTTGCTATCTCCAAGATTTTTTTTATATCTCCCTTGGATCTTGCTATCTATGTTGTATCATCCATAAAGTCTATCACAGCATGTTTTGATTCTAATTTTTCAACCTTGTGATTGTTGAAGTCTGAATTCCAAATAATTGACATTTTATATCCTCTATTTGTATCATTTTGGATTTTGCATAGTAAAGGGGCATAGAAGATTCTTTACATTAATGGTAAAATAGTCTCTCCTTGATCGATTCCATCCCTTGCTTTAATAGGGCTGATAAGATCATCTTCAAATATAACTTTGAATTCTCTGTTTTTGAAAAGGCTCATCTTAATCTTAATAAAACCTTTTAATATCTTGATTCTTTCTATCGCTTTTATTAGCATATTCAGACTAATAGTATCATAAGCTTTGACTATGTCTTGAAACAATATCCATAGCTCTTTTTTGTTCTCTTTTGCATCTTTGCAAATGTTATTCAGAATTTGAATTGGTTCTGTTGTACTTTTTCCTGGTAACCTTGCATAGTTGGATCCTCTAAGGATATTATTGAGCTTACAAATATTACCCATTCTGTTAATCAAAACTTTGGTGAAATATTTTCTAGTAGCCTCCAATAATATGATAGGTCTTATATTTAAAAGTTCACAATCCCAGGGCTTTGGCTTGGCTATGGGATATATATGACTTTGCCTCCAAAATATAGGAGTAACTTCCCATTTCAAGAAGTTATTAAGCATTTTCCTCTGATATTCTTTTCCATCCTGGCTTAATCTCTTTAATATCTTATAACTAATTTGAGATTTGCTTGGAGCTTTATTATTGGGAAGCATCATGAGTATTTCACCTAATTCTTCTTGTGAGATTGGTTCAAAAAGGTTTTTATACTAGCTCTCTTGAATATAATTTCTGGGATTGTATTCCTCTTTCCAATCTTTTGTCGGTTATCAAAATTGGCTTCTCTTCTCTTGAAGGCTTCTATATAATATTGTCTTATCTTTTTTTCGATTTCATATTTTTCTACTGTTATATATTTGATATCATCTTGTCTAATTTTGATTCTATCTAGTATAATCCTATCCCTTTCTTTATTGGTTAAGAAGCTTATTATCCTTCTTTAATTGTTTTTTAGATTATCACATCTTTGTTTTAATGCGATTTTAATGGCATCTCTTGTCTTTTTGGCTTCAAGTCTTTGACTAATAAACTTTAGACCATCTATTGCATCTTGGATATCCTTTTTTAATAATACCCAGGGCATGTTGGAGATGCTATATTGCACACAATAATTTTGAATCTGATGATATAGGTTGTGAATAACATTATGTTTTTCTATTGTCTTGCAAAGGTTTGTAGCTTTTCTATTTCTTTTGAGGTTTCAACTTTCTTGAGAAGTTCTTTTAGTTGCAAGGCTTTTCTGTATTTAACAAATTCAGGGCTGTATCTATTGTTTCTTTCTTTATGTGATGTGACCTTTTTAGTTTTAAGCTTGTTAAAAGCTGCTTTACACATCTGTTCTTCAAAGACTTCTCAAATCTTGTTTGCAAGTTTTTCTTTTTTGTCTACTTCAGGTTCTTCTAAGAGAAAAGGTTCCAGTTTTATCTTGAACTTATAATCCAAGTTTTCTTGATAGGCTTGCCACTGTTCTGATAAAGATCCTTTTATATTAATTTGTCTTTTGTTTTGTGTTTTTGATTTGATAGTTGGGCTTCTTGTAAAGAGACCTTTATAATTATAAGCATAGTATGATTACATTTTATAACTTCTTGTATTTCTTGATTATTAAATCACAGTAATGGATATCTTGTTAGACTCTATGAATCCAAATATAATCAATTCTACTACTGCTTGTGGCATCCCATTATGTTGGGATTTATTTTTGCCTTTCCATATTGCTTGGGTATTTATAAAGCCCCATTCATCCAGAAAGTTGAACTGTCGAATTTTAGGATACCAAGAAGCTCTGAATCTAGCCTTGAAAGATATTGTTCTATCTTCTGATAGATTATAGATAGCATTGAAATCCCTTATTACTATTATGTGAAAGTTTTGACTCTGCTTTCTTTTGATAAGACTGATTAATTTCTCTTGTATCTTTTTGCATCATTGTTTGTCTGAAGAAATATAAATCTATATAATACAAACTTTTTTCTTTTTCATAAAAAAGTTAGCTACTATTATATAACCTTTCTCTTCTTCTATCAATGCTATTTTCTTTTCCAAATCTTTTCTGATTAGGAGACTGACTCCTGCTTCAAATGGTATGTCCTTATTGATGTTATAGAAATGCTTATAGGTTTTTTGATTTCCAAAAGCTCATTTTGCATTGATTTGGGTCAACTTAGTTTTGCATATTCTCATAATACCTATTTCTTGTTTCTATATCTCTTCAATAAGACTTTGTTAATTTGTCTTGTCAGTTGCAACTCTGATATTATATGTGTCTATTCTTACCACTCTTTTCTGGATATCATCTTCTATTCCTTTTGTATTCTTTATTTGCTCATCTATATTTTGATTTCTCAGAAAGATAATATACTCATTCTATAGAAATTTATCTATGTTTAGGTCACCACCTTGTTCTACAACTTCATTTGAATCTATGGTTCATACTTTGCCCTTGTTATAAATCTTTTTTGAGGAAGAACTGGGCTCTTTCTCCCTGTATCTATCTTGATCAACTGGTATGACATTTTAGAAATGGTCAGCCTATCCTGGTTCTCTTCTTCTTTATCAATTGAATCTTGATTTGTCTTCAAGCTTGGCAATTCTTCCATTCAGTTTTTCCAGGTTTGTCAATATGAGCTTTAGTGGATCTTGCTTATCTTCAAACTCTGGTTCATTATATTGTTTCATATTTTGATTTTCTGGTAGACTTTTAGGGTTTCCCAATGGTATCCTATTACTTCCTGTTGCTGAATGACCTAGTATTCTATAGTATCTTTGTAGGGTGTTATCATTCTGACCTTGATACCTTTTCCTTTGATTAGTTGATCACTTATATTCAATGGTTGTATTGAAGCTTATCAATTTACTGTCCGATGTTGAATCTGATATGGATTCAGTATCTGTTTCTACTGTTCTATGCCCCAGCCTTCTTCTTACTTTTTCAGTTCTATGTTTAGGACCCCTTATAGTTTCTTCTATGGCTTTTACATTCCAGGATAGTCTTTGTCCTTATAAGAAAATATACTGCTTGCAAGTTCTTGTCAATGCTTCTTTTGTTGCAAAACATACTACTGTAAAGTTTTGTTTTTTTAATGTATGAGAGTTTCTTAATATATAACAGGCCTTAGCTTCTATACCATTAAGTGCCCTGGCTACTAAACTTGAGAGTATTCTATTTGTGCTTAAGAGTCTAGCTGAATGTTTGTTTCATTCAATCAAAACCTTATTTATTTCTTTATCAGTCAGTTTTTCTTTAGTGAAGATTGTTCTTGTCATTTCTATTCCAAGTAGTGTCATCCATATTTCTTCAAGATTGATTTTGAAGTGTTTATGTCACTTGAGGTAGGCCATTACTCTGGTCTTTGTTTTTATCTTATAAATATTGATGTTTTTAACATCCCCATATCTTTTTAAATATTCTTTTATATAGCTTCTAGAGAGTTTGTAATCCATATCCACTAGACTTACATACCATATGTCTTTGCTTTCTTCTGATTGTGGATTCGAAATATCTTTTTCTCCATTTTGTCTATAGCTGATTGATCTATGTGTTCTTCTTTTCTTTATTCTAGTCATTGAAGACTAAAGGCTTCTTCCTTTCTGTTTACCTCTTCTAAGTATTTAAGGAGATCTTCTTCTTTAAAGTAAAGAATTAACTATTCATTGCCATTAATAAAACTTTTATAAAGAAGGTTTCATTTATCCTAAGATAGTTTTAAGGCATTGCACAAATAGGCTCTAGATTCCTTTTCTGAGTTTCCTGGGATGTTTGTTGTCATGGCTTCTAATCAATATACTTTTTTTTTACTTATGTAGTATGGATTTGGAGTGGGATTTGCAGCTCTATTTCTTATACTGTATGAGCTACATTTACTTATATTTTGTCCTTTGATCTTTCTCTCAGTATTTCAAATTACATTACCTCTTCTATCTCTTCTTGTTCTTGAACATTAAATATTGTAATCTCCTTGTCTACTGTTAGATTATTTTCTACCTGAGTAATGATCTCCATGGGAAGGATTTTTATATTTTTTGGTATATCTTTTTTTTTTTTGATAATTTCAAGAAGTTCATTTTCAATATACAGCTGAAGCAGATCCTCTTCTTTTCCTTTTCCAAGCTGCCAGAGATAGATTATATGTTGTATTAAGATTCGTTCTTTATGAAATGTCATCTTGTCTACTCCTAAGATACTTGTAATAATACTATCAAGTATCATACAAGTTTCTGGAACTGATGCTTCTTCTTCTACTTGAATGGTGGCTTGCCCCTGTCTGACTATTTGTTATATAACCCATAGTTCATTATGTTTATCATGTTTTCTTGCAAATCGAATTAGAGTATCAATAATATTTTTTTTTTTATTATCTATTATTTGTAAAATCTTCTCTGTCTTATTAATTGTGCACGTAAAGGGTAGCTAATAGAAGATAAATCATGTAGTGTTGCTAAAGTTATATGGTGTGGAAAAATTCTTTTATGTGTTTTACTTCTTGTTTTAGTAATTCCCTATTTTGATTTGTGTTTTGATTTTGTTTTGATCAGATACATGTTGTTTATCTCTTCTTTATCTAGTGTTGTTTACTTGTTTACACTAATTTGTCATATTGTATTACAAATCCCTGCTGTTTTGTTTATATAAATCATGTTCTGTGATGATGTTGTGATTGAGGATCTTGCTAAATTTATTCACTCTTGTTGTGCTGTTGTGATAGATCTTTGTTAAACTTGTTTTACAACAGGTCTATATATATGTATATGTTCATATTACTCTGGCTAGGTGTTTTGTTATTAGTAGAATAGGATATACATATTAGGCTGTTTAGACCTTGTGAAGCTTTAATGTTCTTTTGGATCTTGAGAGATTTGAGATTTACTTGATTTATTGAGCAAATCTACTTTCTTTAATATTTCTTGTAGTGTCAAAAAAGGTGTCAACCTGCATTGGCCTGGCTGCAAGTACTATAAAGTTAATATTGGCTCCCCCTTTTTTGACTGTGAATCAGTTATATTGGTTTTTTTTATTCTTTTTGAAAAAAGAGAAAAAGCCAAAGTTGTTGCTGTATGTATATATTTTTCAACAATTTACTGCTCTAGGGCTATACACAAAATGTTGGTTTGTGCTAGAATAACTGTTGTATGTTGGTGTTGCAAAAATATGTGTCTTGAATTATAGATGTTTCTTTTTTCTTGGATAAATTGCCTAAAAAGAAAATTTTTAAGAATCTGAGAGATTTGCAGAAAGAGTTTTTTTTTATTTGTTAATAGTCTTACCATAGTAGGTTATTATTAATATGCATGTATATATAAATATATAGTTTGTATGAGATGATTGATGTCATGCCAAAGAATTTTATTATCTAAGATGTTAAGTTAATTCTTAATAAAAGTACTCATATCTAATACCAGTTACAGTTTAAAAAAAAAAAAAATTATATCAATAGAAAATGAATCAACATTGAACAATAAAATCACAATGTCAATACTTAATATAGAAGAGAAAATAGAACTTGAAGTACATAAAGAAAAAATTCAAGGTCAAAATATAAGAGAATATAGTTTATATAGTATAAGAAATAGAACTGCAAATTCTATTTCAAATCTATATTATATTAGCAAAAAAAGAGTATATTGATTAGGGATCATAATATCAAATATTTTAAAAAATTCAAAAAAAAAACCAAAGCTTACTTGTATATAAAGATAAGTTTTTTAAGTGAAAGGTAAGGACAAAAGTTAATTTTTTATTATTTAAATTATTAATTTATAGTATTTTTTGACTTTTGTTTCTATTAAAGTAAAGAGCTATAAGTTTTGTCTCTCAAAAAGGTACATAAGTAATCTGTAAAATTTTATATATTAAATATTTTATAGATTTATTATTATCTATAAAGTATTTTAAAACTATCTCAAGACAAATAAACCCTTTTTTATAAAAGCTTCACTAATAATAATTAATAGTTGATTCTCTATTTTTAAAAAAAAAGAAAATCTCCTTAAATATCTAGAATAGGTAAATAAAAAAGAGAAAATCTTTAATATCTAATGATTATAATCAAGAAAAAAATATATATAAAACAACTATCTATTGATAAAAATAGAGAAAAAGAAATTTTCAATTCACAATCCAAAAAAAACAAAGATATTTGACATGTAGTTTAGTGAATATAAAGTACAAATAATTCAGAAACTATATAAAAGAATATCTCAAAAGATATAGAGAAGTTCAAAATATCAATATTTATAAGATAATAATCAAGACTAGAGTAAAAGCTTATTTCAAATAGTATAAATATTTCAAAATTAATCTAGAAGAAATATGGATAACACTACTCAGAACAGAGATAACAAGAATAATCTTTATTAAAAAAAAGTTATCAAATCAAGAAATAAATAGGGTTTTAATTAAAAAACAAATATTTAATTAGACTTCTAGAAATTATTGAAGGTTATGTAGATAATACAATTTATGCATAATGATTTAAAATCTGAAGATCTAGTATTAAATATTAAATGTCACAAGGTAATAAATTGTGTATTGAGGTTTGGAACTAATAAGGGAACTGTATATATGACAAAGTATAGAAAGCTTAGTAAAGTTTAGAGTTAACATAGTCTATTATAAAGTAGATAGTTCATTGTTAGCTAGAAAAGTATAAATAGTCTACTAGAATAAGCTGATAAGATAGTACTAAATATGTAAAGACAATCTTTATTGAGAATAGAAATAATAGTTAGTATTATACAAAAAAACAGAATGTGAATAAAGAGATACTTACTCTTAGCCAAGTCAATTGCTACATTTCTACCATCCCTAAGTGTTCTTTTCAGAAGATATTATCTTATTTAATATCAGTTGTGAGTATTGTAATCATTTGAGTTATATAAGATATAGAGGGGTTGCTAAAAATTAAGCTGATAATTAAAAATTTTATATTACTATAATTTTTAAAATCAATTATTGCTATTAAAAATGTACTTACATTATATTATGCATTAATAAAATATGTTTGTTTTGATTTATTTTAGTATTTAAGTAAAAAAATTTTTAATTTTTAATATATACACACTAATGGAACATAAAAATGATCTCATGGATAATAAATGGCATATCAAAGAAATACTAAAAAAAGAAGACATATCTACTGCTAAAATTGCATAAATTATTGAAAAGTCTGATACTGCAATTAAATACTGTCTCAAACAATTAAAATTAATAAGTAGTTTTGATTATTTGGAGAAAAAGAATAGTTATAGAAAATTGATAATAAACAATCATTTCAAATGATTTATTTTGTGAAAGATTAAATTATATCCAGAATTGAGAAGAATATCAAAATATATATTAGTTACTTTTTTTTTTTTTGAGTACCTGTAGCCAGGCTAGATCATCAGTTTATTAATTAAATGAAGACAAAAGTACATTTTCATTCGAGCAGCATAATACATACTATAGCTAAACTATTATTCTAATCTAACTAA
>CAJVPT010001852.1:0-19667 GCA_910592055.1 Acaulospora colombiana | reverse complement strand
CCTGGCATCTGATTGGTTGACACGAAACACGTTAGTAACTGAATGTAAACAAGCTCCTATTGGTCACCTCATGTGTTCCGATGATGTCATTGGTGATAGAAAAAGTTGATTGGTACCCCGTGTCTACCCCACTCCTCCAATTGAGTTAACCTATAGATCAAGTATTATGAGGCCAATAAGATACGAGCAACAAGTCCCCAGGTGATAAAAAAGCTACTATTTATTCAAGCTGAGGTCTTTCTCTCCTATCATTCTAGTCAGGCAAAGTTCAAGACCAAGGTCTTCTTTTTATCCCAGTCAGGCAATAAGACCAAATGGTCTCTGGTCCATGCTAAGCTCCAACCCTTTGGTTACAATTGAGAATGCATTTCCCCAGAAATTGTTGAAGGATATCGCAATCGACGAGAATCCCACTGCTCTTCTGGTACCCTCGCACCATTGTAAAGCAAAACGATCTTTGGAAAAGACTATTTTGGGCAATAGAAGATATACACCAGTAAAATTCCTTTAACTAGGTGTAGCTGCTGGAAGGTATCATATTGAAACAACATGACCTAGACTCTACTAGACCACATAAAAACCTGGGTCCATCATAAGTCACCTTTTTATCACAGGTGGATAAAAAATCACTGTCCAAATAAGGTTGGAACTAAGTGTGTCCTAGAAGTAAAGGCTCACACTAGGTGATAAGTCTCCTCAGATGGTACACAAGAAGGAAATCAAGATTAAGAATAGATAAGTTCCTTAGACGGTCAGGAAAAGAAAGGATATTCCAATCGGGCATTTCTTATTGAGAAGAGGTTTTGAAAAGCAGGTCTTTGGAGGAAGCTGGAAATATTTTTTTACTTTTTTACTTTTTCATTTTCTTTTTGTCTACTTAGATATTTTTAGATATCCCCCCTCCCCTTTTTTCAACCCATCTTTTTGTAGTTTCCTGTAATTCAGTGGCTTGGTCAGACATATAGCAGTGACAACCTACTGGCAATGATGCAGTGGACTAGGAGGGTCTTTAACCAAAGATAATGTGGAGCAAAATATTGTCTCCAAGGCCAAACTTAAAGGCTTTTATGCTTATGATGAGTTAGTTAGATTAGAATAATAGTTTAGCTGTAGTATGTATCATGCTGCTCGAATGAAAATGCACTTTTGTCTTCATTTGATTAATAAACTGACAATCTAGCCTGGCTACGGGTACTCAAAAAAAAAAAGAATTTAGATTTAGCTATAGTATATATATACTGTAATTTTATTCTAAATATTTTAAAGTAACTTTTTATTTTAAAAAGTTATTTAGTATTCTTTTTAGAAAATTTTTTTCTTTCTGGCTTAATCTTTTTAACATTTTATAATTAATCTATAATTTTTTAGAACTTTGTTATTTGAAAGCATATTTAATATTTTATTTAATTTTTTTTACAAGATTTGTTTAAGTAATTTATTATGCCAAGCTTCTTAAATATATTTTCTAGATTTGTACTCTTCTTTTAATTTTTTGATAAAATGTCATAATTAACTTTTCTTTTTTTGAAAGTCTCAAAATAATAACATCTTATTTTCTTTTTAATTTTGTTTTTTATATTATAATATATTTATTGTTATTTTGCTTGATTTTAATTCTAGAAAATACTATTTTACTATTAACTCAATTAGTTAAAAAGTAAACTATCTTTTTTAATTGTTTTTTAAATTATTATATTTTTGTTTTAAAATAGTTTTAATGGTATTTCTTGTTTTTTTTTACTTTTAATCTTTGACATATAAATTCAAGACCCTCTATTATGTCTTAAATATTCTTTTTTGAAAATTCCCATATATATTAGAAATATTGTATTAACTATAATAGTTTTTAATTTGTTAATTTATATTGTGAATACTATTATGTTTTTTATAATCAAGCTAAAAATCTATAGCTTGTCTATTTCTTTTGATATTTTAATTCTATTTTAAAGTTCTTTTAATTACAAAGTTTTTCTATAATTGCCAAATTTAGAATTATATTTATAATTATTTTCTTTTAAAAGTATTGTTTTCTTTGTTATTAATTTGTTAAAGGTTACTTTATATAATAGTTTTTCAAGGATTATTTATAACTTATTTTTCTAATTCTCCTTTATATATTAATTATATTGTCATAGGCTAATCTAATGAGTCTGTCGCTAATCTGTAGCACCTCATATAATCCAGACTTCTCACAAATACTCACAAATGACACAAAGAAGAGTATGCCTTCTATAAAGAACACTTAGGGAAGGTAGAGGCATAGTAATTGACTTGGCCAAAGATAAGTGTCTCTTTATTGCATTCTGTTTCTTTGATATATTACTAACTCTTATCTCTATTCTCAATAAGGATTGTTTTTCTAACACATTCAGCTCTGCCTTTTCAGCATATATTGATAAGCTATTTATACTTTTCTAACTAACAATGGGCTATCTACTTTATAATCGGCTATACTAACCCTAAGCTTTGCTAAACTTTTCATACTTTTTCAGATACACATAGTTTTCTTATCAGTATCTGAGTCTTATTTATAGTTTCTTACCTTGCAACACTCAATCTTTCATGCCAGACTTTTGGGTTTTTGGATTCTAGATCATTATGCATAAATTGCGTTATCCACATGATCCATAACAATATTCTTAAAACAAAGGTTTTAATAATATCTTGATCTTATAATCCAAGTTTTCGTGAAAGACTTGCTATTGCATTAAAGGTATTCATTTTATATTAATTTGTCTTTATATATTTATAATAAATTTTGTGATTTTTCTTCTTATAAAAAGGTCTTTATTATTTAGGATTATTAAAATTATAGTATAATCCCTTCAATAATATTTCTTATATATTGATTATCAAATCAAAATAATATATAGCTCATTAAGTTATATAAAATTCAAATATAATATATTTTATTATAGCTTATTAAATTTTATCTTATTAAGGTTTTTTCTTTATATTTATATAACTTGTATATAATAAAATCCCATTTATTATAAAAGATAAATAGAAATTTCAGTATACTATAATAATTTAAACTTTGTTTTTGAAAGTAACTTTTTATTTTTAATAGATTATATATTATCTTAAAATCTTTTTTATCACTATTATATAATAGTTTTATTCATATTTTTTTTGATAAGGCTAATTATTTTTTATATATTTTTTTATACTTTTGTTTATTTGATATAATTAAATCAGTATAATATATATTTTCTTTCTTTTTATAAGTATATTAACAGCAATAATATATTTTTTTTCTTTTTTTTATTATTATTACTTTTTTAAAAAAATCTTTTTAATTAGAAGACTAATACATATTTTAAAAAATATATACTATATTTATTGATACTATAAAAATATTTATAGATCTTCTGATTGTTTAAATCTATTGTACATTGGTTTGAATCAGTTTTGTTTTATATAGTTCTAGTATTTCTATTTCTTGTTTTAGAATTTTTTCAATAAAACTTTATTGATTTGTTTTATCTATAATATTTCCAACATTATATATTTCAATTTTTATTATTTTGTCTTTTTCTTTTATTACTTTTTTTACTAATTTATATTTATCTTTATTACTTAAAAATATTTTTTACTCTTCTTGTAAAAATACTATTATATTTGAATTTCTATTATATTCTATTCTATTGTTTCTATTCGTTGATTATTTCTTATTCATGTTATTAATTTTTGACAAGAAAAAATTAAGCTCTTGCTCCTTTTGATTAATATAAAGGACTAATATACTTTTAGAAGTGATTTGCTTCTCTATTAACTTGTTCTGATCTCTTGAAAGTTATTTGTCTCTCTAGTATATCTATTCTATTATATAATATTTCTAAACTAATCAAAATACTTTTTAAAAAATCTTATATATTTTTTATTTTAAATTTTTTTTTATTCTCTAAATATTTATAATTTTTATTTTAATGGTTTTATATTAGTTTCTTATTGTTTCCTATTGCTGGGTATCTATTAATTTAATTTCTTTTTCGTCTTATTCTGCTATTATAGTATTATTTAATTTATATTGATTTTTGAAACTATAATATCTTGTAAAAATAAAAGCTAAATCTATAAATTTGTTATTTGTTTATAAGTTGGATACTAGTTTTTTATGTATTTCTGTTTTTTATATTTATTTATTAAGCTATAATTTTTTGTTTTATTTTTAAGACTTTATTTTTATAAGTATATTTAATACTTCAGAAAAGATACAACTCTTATAAAAAATATATTGTATATATATACTATCTCTATTCTTATATATTTTAAAGCAGATTACTATAAAGTTTTATTTCTTAAGTAGGTCTTTGAATATATAGTATACTTTAGCTTGAATATTATTTAATACTCTGGCTATCAAACTAATATATATTTTATTAGTATCTAGAAGTCTAACTGAATTATTATTTTTTTCAATTAGTATACTATTGATTTTATTATTATTAAGCTATGATTTAAAGAATATAATTTTTAATATTTCTATAAATTAAAGTTATCTATTTTACTTTTGAATTAAAGCTTAGATACTATATTTATATTATTTTATATAGACTTTTATTATATCTAGGTTTTGTATTATTTTATAGATATAAATATTTTTAAAATATCAAGAGATTTAACTATTATGTTTAGAAATTCTCTAAATCTTTCTATATCTTTTTATATAGTAGATATAAAATATTTATTGATCTTTTGATCTATATTTACTAGGCATATATATAGCAAATATATTTTACTATATGTCTCTAAAGGAATATCCTGGACTAGTGTTGGCAAACTTGACATATACCGCTTATCTATATCAATTAATACTATTTGCCTCCAATAAAAAATCCTAAATCAGCATATTGAATTTTATTATCAATATGTTATATTTTGACTATATTTTTTTTTTGAAGTGCTAGCTCATTCCTGTGCCAGTTCTGAAACTTTTATTAGAGTCAAGATTGGTCATAGTGATAACTGGGATAAGTAATTATCCATACTGTCTAAGGATTTACAGATCAATAAATAGTACAAAAGACATTGATTTATATCTTATCCAATCAGGATTGAGTAACTATGTAATCATCTAATGTAGAACTATTTCTTAATTCTAACTCAGCCAAGATTTTGGGGAGTCTTATACATTCAAATTTAATGAAGTAATCCATTAGATTACCTTTATACTTGGAAAAAAAACTTTCTAGAACCATGGTCTATCAGACAACTTGTTGCTATCCCAAATGTTTCAGAGGAGCTAATGTGTTAGGAACTCACCTAAAATAATCAGTACTATTAGTGTTGAAGATTTCTTATATGAGATCTTCTGTTAGCCCTATTAGAACTTCAAGATTTTTTCTGGAGAGCTTGTCATATATATGGTACTTGTCTTATTACTTGATTAGAGCTCGGTTCTATGTAAAGAACAATGATTCCTCAATTGTTAGCCTTGATTGTGAAAGCCTGTTTTATGTCTTTAGCATTACTATGGACATGTTTTAATCATTCTATAGGTGATTGGGTTCTTTTTCTTCCATTTTAGGGATGATTGGTTCTTATACTTTGGACCTTTATATCACTTATTTTAATTATACTTGTGGAACCTTGTGTATATCTTGTCTTGTTATGGCTACAATAAATAAGTAAAATTCTTCTTCATTATCCTGTTAGATACCCAAGACTGGTTGTGTGTGAAGGACTTATATCACTTATGCTAGCCTTATATAGAACCTTGTGTTAATTTGTTGTTCTTACTATAGGTATGCTGAGTGAACAGATTCTCCTTATTGTCTTGTAGAGCACTTGATTATCATCATGGAGGGATGGGATCTTTGTATCATCTTGTGGCTTAATTTTCATTTGGTTTACATGTGATATTGAACTTTGGATCTTGTGATTGTGACCTAGGCAATACTATCGACCCATAGGTTTTTAACAATCTATTTTTTATATTGCATCAATAGAATATTATATATATAAAGCTAATTTTATATAATTTTTATATTTTAGTAACTCTTTTTACTGATCTTTTGACAATACACAAAAAAGTTTTATACTTTTCTACTAATAAAGTCTTATTACATTTCTTAAAACAACTTGAAGATAACTTAAATAGTTCCTCTTAATTCCTTTCTCTTGTTTATATTCTTTTTCAAGTAAAAACTTGACTTCTAGTAATCAAAAAAAGCTAAGAAAAATTATTTTTACCTATGGCAAGAAAGTTCTAAAAGGAAAAAAAACCAATAATAAAGTATTAAAGCCTATCTTCTAAAACAAAAGTACAACTAAAGATTTTATGCAATGGATATATGGATGAACAAAAGTCTAAACCATAAAACTTTCCTTCTTATTGTTTCTATTCTCTTAGAGTTACTCATTTTTTAGAGTTTTTGGAAATTTTACCTATCTCAGCTTGATACTGAATTTTGAAGTAATACAAAATTTATATAGCTTTTGCTAAAGGTAATTGATAAATACAAAACATGTTAATAGCAAAATGTAAACAAGCTTCTACTAATTACATTATGCGTTCAAATGATATTATTGGTAAAAAAAAAAAAATTATTGATATTATTAGTCGAAATTGTATTATTCAGTTGCCAAATTATTGTCAAATTTGATAAAAATTAATAATAAAAAGATTGATGAATTATTTATAATTTCTGTCACTTGGCACTAAAAATATTGGCAAAAAATCAACAAAAAATATCATTATATTGCGAAAAAAATTTGGTACAAAATCTGACAGCAAAAAATTTGACAAAAAAATTGATACTGTAGCAAAAAATTCAGCAAAAAAATTGATACTATGACAAAAAATTTAACAAAAAAATTACTGTAGGAAAAGATTCAATCAAAAAAAATTACTGTAGGAAAAAATTTGATAAAAAAATTATTGTAGCAAAAAATTCAAATTTCACAAAATTTATTAAAAAATTACAAAATCAATTGATTAAATTATTCGTCATTTTTCTCTTTTTCCTCTTCCTTCTCTTTCTCCTTTTCTACTTGCTTTTCTTTTCTCTTTAAAAATCTCAGCTTGACTCTTTTAAAACTAGCTCCAATTAGTTTTATCTTGCCAAATATTTTCTAAGATTTTTCACTTTTTTCTTCTAACTTAACTGCTCTCAAATTTTATCCATTTGTGCAGTTTCTCCAGTTTGTTTCTCATTCTCTGAATACATTAATGAATTCTCATATTTGATAATTTTTCATCGTTTGAATTTATTTGCTGATTGTTTATCTTTTCTTGTCTCTTTTTCTAGTTTACATTTCAAAATTTTTTCCAAACTGTATGCTCAATTTGGCAAGTCTTCTGGTGGAGTCATGTCATAAAAATATGAATTATCACGATATTGTTTATGAGTTGGCTGGAATGCTTAAATTGATTTCGAATGTTTATCCAAATATTTAACAAATCCTTTAACTATAAGTAATTATAATTAATATTATAATTATTCAGCATAAAATATTTTGTCAAAAAATATCTTTTCAGAACATCAATTGTAATTATATACATTTATTCTTCTTTTAGTGAGGTTTTCTGAATCAGTATCACTTTCTTCAGATGAATGAACTTTTGTTCCTTTAATTACATTAAGTAATTCATCCTGATATTTGGCAACTTTCTTTGACCTTTGTTCAACAAGTAACTGTGTGATTTTAATTCTTCATACCTTTTTCTTAATTATTCATTAAATTTAATATTTGAAGGTAGTATAAATACAGAATATTATTAATCTTACTTCATTTAACTGGCTATTTGTATGTAAGTGATGATTGTTTACTTCCAGTTTTTCAGTTTCTGCCTTCTGATATCTTCCTATCTAATGATGATATAAAGCACCTAACTATTTATTTATTTGCTTTCATGAGAAATTAAAACATGGGGTTATAGATTTTATCAATTCGGATATCAACTTTTGTGATATTTTTTTATTCAAGTTACTTGAAAAAACTTTGTCTACCCTCAGTTTATATTTGTTAGGAATGGTTTTCATTAAGGCCTTCATTTTTGCTCTCGCTTCTTCTAGTTTCAACTCATCTTTGGTAACTGGTTTTATAGTTTTGCCTCTTTATTACTCCTTCTAGATTGAATTTTTCAGTGCTTTCCTAAACTTGACAAACTTTCAGATTCTGATATATCAGCTGCTCTAGATTCTACAACAACTATAGGATCAAGTTTAGGTTTCACAGATTTGAGCTGATCAATTTTCCTTTTTAAACCTTCTATTTTATTTTTTTGCTATTCTGATTCTTCAAAAAACTTGTTATTAACATATTCCATTAGGTCTAATTGTTTTACAAATTCAATATTTTCTCTTTCTAGTATTTCAACCTGTGCACATAATTCTTCATTTTCTAAATAAATCAGTTGGTTAATAAAGATAAATTTTAATAATTCAACTTTTGATGTTGATATTTGCGCAACTTTAGATGTCAATATTTTAGGCAATACAATATATGGCCTTCTTATAAGCAATTCAGCAGCCATAGTAGTGATTAAAGATTCAGCATCAGGTATTACTGAATGAACTGTTGTTACTTCTGATGCAGTTGATGTGAAAAAAGTTTGCAATGACAGGAAAGATTACAAAGGGGAGAGTAAGTATTCTCTATAAAAAGTGCATCCAGTTGATTTTTTTGTTCAGACATTTTAGGTATTGAAAAGAAATATTATATTAAAGAGATATATAAATAAAATTATTTGTATTGTTTTAATACAATTCTGGATTGCATACAATATTATACTATTATTATTCATTATATTGTATTATAATTTGAAGTCATATACTATATTATACTATATATTATTCATTATATTATACTTGTATTATATTACAATTCAAAGCTATTTAATATATCAATCACAACTTTGCCACTTTATATTACTATTTATCAATTTTTAAAATATTAAAAAAGTATTTAATTTCAGTTTTACTTAATGAAAATTTAAGAAAAATCCTAAAAAAGTAAAAATTACTTGCAACTATAATAAATACAATGGATTACTTATTGACCTATAAACAAAATTTTTCCATAAATATTGAAAAACAAAAGATAAATATTTAACAAATTAATAATTCACATTTCAGTATAGAATGAGAAATATTTCAAATTGAATTATGTTATTAAGTAACAATCAACAAAATCTGAGATTGAATAATATAAGTTTTGAAAATAATGAATCTGAAGTTGATAATAAAAAAAAATAGATGATACTGTATATTCGAAGATTATTCAGTACCAAAATACGAATTTTCACAAATTCTAGCCAATTTTTGACTAGTCATTTTATATGGATTTTGTTGTGAATTATGAACTATAGAATTTGATTTAATTTATTGAATAATATGACAAATGCATTGCTAAAATTTATGAAATTGGTAATAAAGAATTTGAGCTCTTTTATGGATCTTTATATACCATTAACAATAAACTTGAATTATTAGATCAGTTCGTTAGTTTTGTGACATATAAAAGATATAATAAATTATATACACAAGATAATGTTCTTGGTTTTTTAAAAAAAAACAATTGACATCAATCATAAAGTGTATTCATATTAAATTTTCTAATTTAGTAATAAAATAAAGAAAAACTTGTGATTTTTTACTATCTATACAATCAAAATTATTAAATGGAAATATAATTAATCAGCTCAATTTAGTTTTTTCATATTTTACTATTTGATATTAATTATTACAAATGTATCAAAATCTAAATTTTGAATCTAATCTTCAGCAATGAATAGATTAAATATTAATGAACTTTTCTATAATATCTATGATAGTAATATTTGAAAACTTTTAAAGATGAAAACTTAAAATTATTTTTTAGCAAAGAGATGGTTGATTCATATTTGAAATTGATACTAAATATCAACTAGTTTCAACCATTTGATAATAAAGTGCATAGTACTGGAGTTATATATGGTAGCTTACAAAAGTCTTGCACCATTAAAAATTTAAATGTCAAATCTGATTAATCAATAATAATTAGTATTTAAAAGTAACTAATCAAAATTAAAAGTGATAATCTATAAAATACATGTTTTTTTTTTTTAAATTACGTTCTTGATTTTTTAAAAATCAAATCCATTAGAAACCGGGTTATTTTAGAAGTATAAAATTATCAAGATAACATAAGTCGAATTCAGATTTTGTTATAAAGATAGAAATCAAATTATAATATTCTATTTTATAAAAGTATTAGAAGCTAAAATATCCTATTTATAAAGATAAAAATAGATGAAAGAAATGAACATACTGTATATGTATATATATAAATAAAATTTTTTATTATATATACAAAATAATTATTAAATATTTATTTAAAGGTTATATAAGCTATTAAAGAAATTCATAAAACTGTGATATCTAATATATCTTATATATAAAGATACGCCACAACAAATATAATGAAGATACAAGTAAATGTAGTCAAAAATATCATAGAAATTCAAAAATCATCAACTGATACATTATTGACAATAACTACAAATCTATCATCTGAATCTTTTCATCAAATATTTAATGATATATGTGTATTTTGTAAAAATCATGGACATTGGGTCCAAAATTTCCATCCATTCCATCTAAATATCGAAATTATTGTTATCGATGTTGGAAAATGGAAAATTATTCAACAAAAAATTGTACATTAAAATAACAAAAGCCTCTATGGATATCAAAGGTATAATTATTAATTTTTTATTTTAATGTTTAATAATAATAATAATAATAATAATAATAATTTTTATTAAAGGATATATAATAATCTCGAAAAATTGATAGGAAGATCCAAAAAAAAAAAATCAAATTATTTTTTTTGGCAGAAAAGTTATTTTTTTTTTAGCAGAACCAATATATATATATATTTTTTTAAAAAAAAATCAAAAATTATTATCTTTTTTTTTTTTTTTTTTGGTAGGAGGGCCAAAAATTATTATCATTTTTTTTTTTTTTTTTGGCAGAAGGATCAAAAATTATTATTATTTTTTTTTTTGATGAGAGGACCAAAAATTATTATCATTTTTTTTTTTGATAGGAGGGCCAAAAATTATTATCAATTTTTTTTTTGGTAGGAAGGCCAAAAATTATTATCATTTTTTTTTTTTGGCAGGAGGGTCAAAAATTATTATCATTTTTTTTTTTTTTGGTGAAAGAACCAAAAATTATTATTATTTTTTTTTTTGACGAGAGGGCCAAAAATTATTATTATTATTATTATTATTATTGATGGGAGGACCAAAAATTATTATTTTTTTTTTTTGGCAGGAGAGCCAAATTAATTTTTTTTGATAAGTCAAAAAGAATTTTATAAATAAAGAATTATTATTTAGTATAAACCAAATTTAATTTTCATTTTAATAATATTTTTTTTTTTTTAATACCTATGGTCAGGCCAGTACTGTGTGTTTATTAATCATTAAAAAAACTGATTGAGATACATAGGGCAATTGCATCATGGCTAAACTAAAATCTTATACTAATACACTTGTCAATGGCTTTCAATTCTCAAAAAGCTTTAGCCTTTAAGTACAACCTTGAGAACAATATTTAGCTCCAACTAAGTTTTGGGTAAAGATCCTCCTAACTTACCCATTATTGCCAACAGGTTGTCACTACTTATTATCCTTCAAAGAACTGAATTCGAGAAACTACAAAAGAGGAAAGAAGAAAATAAAGGGGAAAGAGAATATCTAAAAATGTGTAAGCACACTTATATGAAAATGAAAAAAGAAAAAAGAAATTTAAAATTACTTCATGTCTTTCAAAGGACCTTGGCTAGAAACCTCTTCTCATTAGAAATCAACCCTTCTGGGATATCCTTCTTCTTCCTGACTATTTGAGGAACTTATCTGTTCGTGCTCTTTATTATTTTCTTATGACCATCTGAGATACTTATCACCTACTCAGATCCAATGTTTTGCTCAATGCTTCCTTTCTTTTGGTTTTGATTTTTTATCCATTCGCACAATACAAAATGGCTAATAGTGAACCCCAGGTTCTTATGTGACTTTTCAGTCTTGTTGTGTAACTCCTGATATCTTCTAGCAGCCATACCTAGTTAAAGAAATTTTATTGGTATATATCTTCTATTATCTAAAAAGCCAGATTCCTTAACAATCTTTTTGCCTTGTAATGGTGGAAGGGTCTGCAAAGTATGGAGATCCTCGTCAATTATGATATCATTATACAATGTCTGGGAAAATGTATTCTCAATCCTAAAGAAGGGCAGTGTTTTATATTTCTCTACTTTTCGGTTCTACAGCCTAACTAGAATAAGGAAATAATCTTCTTCGTGTACTTTGCCTAACCGGAATGATAAGAAGTTGAAGGCCTCATCTTGAACAAATAACTACCTTTTCACCATCTAGGAAATTTAGTGCTCATTCTAATGGCCTCATGATTTCTTTGCTTCAGTTACACTTCATTTGGAGAAGTAGAAGAGTCTATATCAATGATCACTTTTTATTTCACCAATGACATTATCAGAATACGTGATGTAATCAGTAGGAGCTTGTTTACATTCTGCTACCAATGTATTTCATGTTGATCAATTATCTTTAGCAAAAACTATGTCGATCTTGTGTCACTCCAAAATTCAGGGTCAAGCTGGGGTAGGCAAAATTCCCCAAAAAACTCTGAAAAATGAGTGACTCTAATAGGGTAGAAACAGTGGGAAGGAAATTTTTTGGTTTAAGCTTTTGTTTGCCCATCTATTCACTGCAGAAAACCTTTAGTTGTACTCTTGCTTCAGGAGATAAGCTTTCAATATTTCACTGTTGGTTTTTCTTCTTTTTAAAACTTTTTTGCCATTGATAAAAAAGGTGTTTCTTGACTTTTTTTGGTTATCGGAAGTCAAGTTTTTGTTTAAAAAGGTGTATAAACAAGAAAGGGAAGTTGAGAGAGACTCTTGAAAATATCCTTCAAGTTGTTTTAGAGAAAGTAATAAGACTTTATTAGCAGAAAAGTATAAAACTTTTTGTGAACATCTTTTTTGTGTGTTGTTAAGGGATCAGTGAAAAGAGTTTTTATTTTTATTTTAATGCTATACAATTATTAATTATATAATAAATATATTAAAAATATGTAAATATATACTTAAACTTTTAATCCATAATACCTCAACAATTATCACTTGAAAAACATACACATATAAGTGTTTTGCTTGAAGAAGATTATACAAGTCGCCAAATTGTCTCTTGTGAAAAAGTTGTATATTCAACTGTTATTAGACTACATCAAAAAATAAAATTAATAGGTAGTTTACAGAATAGACCTAATTAGGATGATCACAATACTTTTCTAAAAGATTTGAAAGAAAGATTGTATACTATATCTTAACTGGTGAATGTTTTACAGCTATTGATATTCAAAAAAAACTTAAAACTGAAGAAAAAGTTGATGTTTCAGCTGAAACTGTATATCGAATACTTAAAAGAAATGGATTTAAGTCAAAAGTTAAGAGTAAAAAACCATTTCTTAGTAAAAAGCATATACAAAAGCGATTAAAATTTGCTAAGCAATATAAAGATTGAACTATTGAAAATTGGAAAAAAGTAGTTTGGTCTGATGAATGTAAATTTATGCTTTATGATTCAAATAATAAACAATATTGTTGGAAAAAATCTAATGAGCCTTTAAATGAATGACATATTAAACCAACAGTTAAATTTGATAGTGGGAATATAATAGTTTGGGGTTGTTTTTGTTCTCAAGAAATTGGAAATCTTTGTCACATTAGTGAGAAAATGAATAGTGAACTTTATTGTCAAATACTTGAAGAGAATTTTCTAGGAACACTTAAATGGTATAATATAAATAAAAATAATATTATCTTTCAACAAGATAATAATTCCAAACATACTTCAAAACTTGCTAGAGCCTGGATTTATAATAATAATATTAATATTCTTGAATAGTCTGCCTAGTTACCCGATCTTAATCCAATGGAGCATCTTTGGAGAGAAGTTAAATATCAATTATGTATATTTTCTAAATGAATTATGAGTAAAGAAGATTTATGGGATAAATTACAAGATATTTGGAATAATATTAAATTAAAAAAATGTATTAAGTTAATTTAAACAATGGCAGAAAGAATTAAGGATATTATTAAAGCAAAAGATGAATATACTGAATGATAATTTTTCTATTAATGTGTAGCATAGACCGAACTCAGTTTTAGATAATTTATCTTTATTTGTTGTAATTTATTTATTAGTATTATTCAATGTATAACATAACCCGAATTCAGTTTTTCTAGATATATTATTAAATTTATTTTTTATTATTAAAAACAGCAAGTTAAACTTATAATTATAATACAGTTACAAAAAAAAAATTTTTAATAATACAAATTTAAAAAAAATTAAGAGCTTTTAATTTCTTTAATAAAAGTATCCCATTTATTATTTCGAAAATTTTCTAACCATGTTATTGTCATGCTATTAACAATATCCAATAAAATCCAATTATTATTAAGAGTGTTCAATAATTCTATTAAACGAGGACCAGTCGCAACGAATGTATACAATTTTTGTGTAGAAATGCTTCCTGAAAACCCGGAATATCAATATTTAAATTCAAATTATCACTTGATTCCCTCTCTTTTTTTTCCCATCTTAGATATGTTGAACTCTAAATTTGCTTGATCCCATATCACCAATATTTAAGAGATCCTGGAGTGAACTTTTATTCATAAGAAGGACTCAAACCTGAGAAACCATCTTTGTACCTTTTTCTTGGCTGGCATATTTGAAAACCCATTCTTTTAGATAACTATACACTTTCTCAAATTTGTAAAGAAATCTTAATGATATTCTTTGTGAAACTTTGGAATAATAGGTGGAGATATTAATTTTCTGGATCAATTTGTAGCATGTATACATCAAAGTCGAAAATATTGATATTCGTCTTTTTATGGATTCAGATTCCTCCAAATTGATTATTCTCAAAAATTTTTTGACTCTAAGATCTTGAGAAATATTTGGTACACACCTCAAGAGAATTATTTGATTATTGAGATTCAAACTCAAAACACTCGGAAATGAAAATTCTCCCACATCATTTTCAGTATCATCACCTTGAAAAATATTTAAACTCGGTAGGGCATCTTTTATTTCAGCGACATTAAATTCTGCAATACCTGATTTCTTATGGATATTTGCAATTTTCTTCAAATATCTCATTAAATTTTTAATATAGTCAGCTTTCCGGATCCCAGAATTTTGATTATAAAAAGGTGCCACTTTCACCAATTCTGATTCATACTTCAGTAATTCCTTATATAGTTGAGATACCTGCAACTTGTTCTCCTTTAGTACATAGTTCTCCAATTCATCGGTAAACTTCCGTAAATGTGAGGTAATGGTAAATGATGTGGATGGTGCAAATGTCTTCAATTGGATCTTAATTCCTAAAGATAGAATTTATTTTAGCATTATTAAAAATAAATAAAATTAACAAAACTATAATTATATTTATTTTTATTATTCTTATAATTATAATCTTCTCTTTTCTTTTCTTTCGGATTGTCTAATTCAATAATAAATTAATAAAATAAAATAATTCAAATTAGATTATATTAAATAGAACATACCTATATTAATATTTTTTGAAAGTATCTCGATTTCACCATTACTATCTTTGTTATTATCATTATTGCTATCTACCCGTTCTTTTCCTTTTTTCGATTTTCCTAAATATAATTAATAAAAATTAGTAATATAAGCTGAACTTGAATTTTGTTAAATTGAATGTACCTATATTATCCTCATTATATTCACTATTATTATTGTTGTTACTCACCTGCCCTTTCTTTTTTCTCAATTCATCTATTTTAACAAATAGAATTAATAAAGTAACATAAGCCAAACTTGTATTGTGTTAAATTAAACATATCTATATTGTCTTCATTATATTCATTATTATCACTGTTACTACCACCTGCTTTTTCACTTTTCTTAATTCACCTATTTTAGCAAATAGAATTAGCTAAGTAATATAAGCTGAACACAGATTATGTTAAATTGACATGCCTATATTGTTTTCACTATATTCGTCATCATCACTGTTACTACTTGCCTATCCTTTCACTTTTCTTAATTCACCTATTTTAGCCAATAGAATTAGCTAAGTAACATAAGCCGAACTCAGATTGTGTTAAATTGAACATATCTATATTGTCTTCGCTATATTCATTATTATCGCTGTTACTACCTACCTGCTCTTTCACTTTTCTTGATTCGCCTATTTTAACAAATAGAATTAGCTAAGTAACATAAGCTAAACTCAGATTATGTGAAATTGAACATATCTATATTATCCTTGCTATATTCATCATCATTGCTGTTGCTACCCACCTGCCTATTCCCTTTTCTCGATTCGCATATTTTGCTACTCACTCGCTTCTTAGATTCACTTATTTTGTTACTCAATCGTTTTTTCAATTCACCTATTTTAACAGATATAATTAATGAAGAAACAAAAGCTGATCTCGGATTGTATCAAATATATGTATGCACATACATGTATTCAATTGAATAGACTCCATTGATTTGGTTCTGCGTGTTAAATCAAAAAATTTGATTTGTTAGTATAACTTATTAAAAAAATTATTAACATGTAATTTTTTTTTTTTACCAATGTATTGAATTGATCATATCAATTTATTTGTGCTTAAGCCAACTTCTATTATAAGAATTACAAATAAAATTAGTTCATATCACATTCAATTGATAATTACAAATTAAAAAAAAAATACATATCTGAAAATTCTTCATATTTCACTTTCAAATATTCATTATCTGTGCTTAGATTATCACCCATCTCAAGGACAGTGTCTAGTTTTTTTGAAATTTCTTCTCTCCTAACATCTGTGGCAGAAGCAGCAAATATGAATTGTTTTCAAGCACCATCGATATACATAGCTTCTATCCTATTATTAATAAATTTGACTTTATAAATGCATCGATCGAAATTATAAAGAGAGACAAGGTATAATGATCATATCAAATTGTTATCAGCTAAAAAAAAATTAGAGTTATTTATTATTAAATTTAAATATTTAGAAAAAACTGAACTTGATATGTGCAAAAGAAAAATAAGTATTTATCCATAATTAAGTGACAATATAAAGTGAGAAATAGGAATAAAAAACAAAGGGTTGAAAAAAAAAAAGAAAAGAAAAAGCTATATTTATTTTATTTTTTTTTTTTTAAACTGCAACTGGTATTAGATGCGAGCGCTTTTATTAAGAATTAACTTAACATCTTGGATAATGAAATCCTGGATATCATATCAATCATCTCATACAAACTATATATTTCTATATACATGCAGATTAATGATAACCTATCGCGGTTATCTCTAGGTGAACCCACTAACCACTCTGTGAGTGAGACAGATCCAGCTAGAAACCGGATGGTCAAATACACAGTCATCGATGGTAAAACAGGCTAGTCTAGCAGTGAGCTTTTATAAATTTTTATATTATATTCGCTAAACTAAGCTATATAGTGTGTACCCGATAGGATTTAATTTTACCCTTCAATACTTCCAAAGATATTATTCGCTCAGACCTCGGAAGGGGGTAATTTACCTTCTTTGTCACCACCTGTGGCATCGAATCAGTTGCTTGACTGATTTTCATTTAAGCGGAGCACCATATTGGAATATCCTGAGCTAGAAGGATAGGAGTCCTGGAGACTGCCAGGGCAGGGGGTCTGTGGGGCATTTATGATAGGTTAGACCAGAAGCCTTTCTTCATACAATCCTTCTGGTAGTATGACCGTAGATCTCAGCCCCTGATCGATGGGAGGCCAGAAGTCACATCTTCATACAGCCTAACCTGATTGAAGTTTGTTCCGGATGATTAGGTATGACTTTCACAGGATAACCGGTAAACCTGATTAGAAGGGTAATTTTTGATTTTGATCCTTAAGTGGTATTGAACTACAGATCTTGTGATTGTGACCTGGGAGCACTACTACTGTGCTATTGACCCACCGGTCGAAAAAGCTATATTTATAGATGCCATAATTACGTATTATATATAATTGCTATCTATTCATTACATCAATTATGTATTATAGATAATTGCTATATACTCATTACATCAATTACGTATTATGTCATGTCAGTGTATATGATCATTGAAGATTTTAAGTCATTATAAAATTTTTTGATTAATTATAGTTTGTAACCAAATTGTCATTTTTATCTAAAATCTATATAATCATAAAATAAATATGTAATACTTTTATAAATTAATTAAAAAAATTAAATCGGAGTCAAAATAAAAAAATTTTGTTGATCATAAATATGAATATATTTTTTTAATATATAAATTTATATGAATTTAATTTGTTAGGTATTATAAAATAAATAAATTTACATATATAATATATAATTTAAAATTTTAATTATTTTATAATATTATAATTAATGAATTTTTTATTAAAATAAAATCAATTAATATTTATTAACAAAAATTTAAATTTTAATTATTTTAAAATTTTTTATTTTTATATATATTTATTAATAAAAATTGATAGGCAGTATAAGACTTTTGTAAGCAACCATATGTGTTGTGTTCTTTTAATATACCTGAAGTTCCTTCATACATTCAAGCCAGGCACGATGCAGTTTCATGAATACTCCTAAAGATTCGTGAATGCTTGTGGGGAACATCTTTATCTACATCGAGCGGAGTCATTTTTCTCAGGATTTTGATATGACCACAAGACTTCAAAGAACTTGATGTCTTTTTAGAGCCCCGCGAAGAACTTCTATTACAATTTCTTTTTTTATCAGAAGTTTTACCTGAAATAATGTTTTGAAATATGTTATGCATTTCTTGTCTTTTATTTGATATTAAGGAAATTATGAAAAACCTTAGAAACTTATATAATACAAATCCCAAGAAATTATGTCATTTTATGACTATATACAAATTTTCGGCACTATTCAAAAATAACTTCATTGTTATAAATATTATTAGCTTGCTTAAAAAATAAAGTACTTTGCTTGAAAATATAATCATTAAAATATTGACACAATAATTTATAAATTAAAATTTTGATTGGTTATGGTTGAACAATACTTTATTGATTAATTTTATGCACCTTTAAAGATCTCCAGAGGTTTTTACAATAAGTTATAAATGTCAATTCTGTCAACATACTTTTTCATAGCACTCCATATATATGAGACATGTTAGCAAATGTATATTGATAATGGATTCTAGTAGTGAATCTAATGAATATTCAAAGGCAGTAAAGTTTTCAAGTATTTCAAGCATTGTTAAAGAATTTCAGAGATTTCTGAAGGTATTTAAATTTAATTTTTTGATATTAATTTATTTATTAATATTAAATTTATTTTTAGAATTCTGTGGAGGATTTAAATTATCCTGAAAATAATAATTTTGTTCATGAAGATTCTTATTATCATAATTTATTAGAAGAACCTTTAGATAGCTATGAGTTTTCAGATTCTTTTGAAAAAATCTTTAATAAATTTTCCAATAAAGTGTATGCGGATTTAATGACACTTGTTTTGAAAAATTAACCAAGTACTTCAACAGGAAATAAAATAATTTCTTTTTTTAATAAACATTCTAATTTATTAATTAGTCCATTGCCAAAAAATATTCAACAAGGATATAAA
>CAJVPT010001851.1:0-19668 GCA_910592055.1 Acaulospora colombiana | reverse complement strand
AGAGAAAACATATATTCAATTCCAAAACCCAAAGACTAGCTAGGAGACATAACATAACACGACCCATCACCCTGCTAGAAACAGCTAGAAAGATATTTATGGGAATCCTGACAACAAGAATAGCAGAAGTAGCATAAAACAGAAAGCCCTATGTGTGAACAACTGGATCAGACTACCAGGAGGAAACACACAGGAACCAATTCATATTCTGAACAACATTATGGAAGAGGCCAAAGAATATAAAAAAGAAGTATGAATATTCAGCCAAGATATCAATAAAGCATACGACTCTATTAACAAACAAATGATGATGAGAGCCCTCAAAAGAATTCACGTACTGGAACAGATTATTAAAATCATGGACAACTTATTAGAAAATAGAAGTAATAGGATGATAATAGCATATGGACTCATGGAGGAATACTCTATATATGATGGGATCAATCAAAGGGATACCATATCACCGCTGCTATGAAGAATCTTTTACGACCCACTTCTACAAAAAATAGAAGACAAGCATAAGGGATATAGAATGGAAACCGACATCATCCTGGACCTGATAGCAGGGTGATGGGTCGTGTTATGTTATGTCTCCTAGCTAGTCTTTGGGTTTTGGAATTGAATATATGTTTTCTCTCTTCCAGTCTCTTTGGATCTCGCGTATTGCCAGGATCTTATTGAACAAAATCCCCAGAACCTGTAGTTCTTTTTCTCCCAGGTTTTTAAATATACTATATGGTATTTTAGATGGTTCTGGTGCACTTGCTGTCTTCTTCCTGTGTATTGCATCTTTAACTTCAATTATCTTAATTGAATTTAGTGTTTTCTTGAACCATCCGACTTGAATATTTTGTTTTGGATTGTATTGTTCCTTCCAATATGGGAAGTCTTCTATGTTTAGAGTTTGTCTTGATCTCGTCCACAACTGGAAGTGGTGTCTGATCTTGTCTTTGATATTTTCTAGTTCAGTTATAATTTCAATCTCATTCTCCTCTGTGCATTCTACCAATCTTCTAGTGTCAATGACTCTCGCTTGTCTATTTAGAATGCTGTTTATTATTTTTTTTTGGATTCTTCTCTAAATTCCTATATCTGCACTCAGTGTGTTCTCTGATTGTTTTTTCCTTTACCTTAGCCACTTGGATTTCTGTCATTTTGCTTTCTATATCCCAAATCTTTTTGATTTCTGATAGCCATATGTGCATTTCTTCTCTGTTATGTGGTATATCTTTTATCTTGAGTAGTGGTTCTTTTAGCATATGGAGTGGTGAATTCACTTCATTGATTATATCTTTTATTAATGTTTTTTTTGCTTATGATCGCAACTCTGGATTCATGAGCCATGCCTGGCATCTTCTATATGTCTTGCTGATCCTGAGTTGTCTCTGCATTAGATTCTTGTATTTTGACTTGTAAATCGTATCAATATTCTTCCTGCGGCCTGTATTTTTTAGTGTAACCTTTGCTGTTGCCAACATTGCTTTCTTAAGTTGTTTCCAGATTTCCTCTACTATTGCTGGGCAGTCTTACATGATCTTGTTTGCTGCGTTTTCTGTTTTCTATCTAAATTTGACTCATTGTTTCAAGTTGGAGTTGGTAAAGTCTATCTTGTTCTATTTGATATTGTTTCTATTTATCAGTTTCAATCATAAGTTATGCGATATGTCAAATAATAATGTCACCATTTTGTGGTCAATATCTATAATAGTTTCTACCACTGTATGTTCTACTTTGATAATCGATGTTACTAGAGGGTTTGATATCCATATACTGTATAGTCCAGTCTACTCCCATAGCTCAATTTTGGTCTAATATACATGTAACTCTTTTTTGTTGGGTATAGCTACCTGTATATATCTACCAAGTCAAATGCCTGCAGAGTATTAATGATATGCTTGGGTTTGTTTGCTTTGTACTTGCCCAGGGTTCAGTTTAGTCTGATGTCTGCTGTTCCGTTCAAGTCTCCCATTACTATTATGAGCATGATTTTACTCTTTGCTTCACTGATCTTGGTCTTTAGCCACAGATATAGTTTGGCACTCTCCTGTTTCTTTGCCCAATCTGCAGCATTATATACCATTATAATCCTATATTTAAATTTTCCTTTGAAAGCCATGTCTATTATTAGACCATGGTTGTTATATTCTTTAATATTGTATACATGAGTTGCCCATATTTTATTTATTATAATGTTTACTTCTGTTTTATATGTTTATTGTACTGGTTTTGTTATTCATATTTGATATGTTCATTCACTGTCTTGTCAAAAGGTGTTTTTTGATAGCCAAGTCTCTGTTATTCCCATTATATCTATCTTTTGATCTTTACAATATTCAAGTATAGATAGTTTTTCAGTCTTGGTGTTGATTCTTCTAACGTTTAAAGGGCCTATCTTCTATCATTCATGTATATCTCCTTTTTCATTTCCTTTTTTCTTCTGCCTACTCTCAGCTTTGAGCTCGTAGAACTTAATTATCATAGTTGTTTTGGAAAAAGGAGGGAACCGGGTTTGTTAATTCTGCATTCTCGATAGGTGATTCTAGGCAATCCATTATTTCTTTCATGATTGTTGCCATTATAGACTCCATCTGGTTGATTATTTTGTTAATTAGTGTTTGTTATTGTCTTACGTCCATTCTTTTTGGAGATGGGATTCTAAATTCTGAGTTCTCTGAGGTCATCTCATGTTCTGGAAAGGAGTCTGAGATCATCGGTCCTTTGACTTTGACATGGGGACCTGTCTCTATTGCTGTTATTTTCCTATCCAGCATATAGACCTGATGTTTGATGACCTTCATGTCTGCTTGAAGCTGTCTAAGTACTTCTATTATTCTTTCCATTCCCACAAGTAGAGATTGTATACCCTTGGCAACACTTGCATATATTCGTCCTGGGGTATGAAAGCCATTTGTCTGTCTATTTGTTTGCTTGATAAAGGTGGGTTTTTTATGCACGGTGGTTCTGGATCTTGGTTGTTCCAGTCTGTTTATTCTGCTTTTTATGAATGGGCTTTCTTTATTAATTGAACAGAAGGTGAGTTCATAGTCTTGAGCACCACACCTGAAACAAAGTTTTTTATTCTTTTTCATCCAAGTGAGTTCTGTGTTGTTTATATTGAAACTGGTGCTCTTTGCCTTATTTAAATCCTGGTTATTCTTAAAGTAAAGAATTATGAATCTCTTATTCTGGGTCAAATGATTCAAGGGAAAGTAGCACACTTGCACATTGTAGTAGTTTATGATTTCTTGCAGTTCCTTTACTATAGTTCCTTGTAGGAGATTCGCTAGTGTTGTTATATACTGGTTTCTCTTTTCTCTTGTCATGCGGGTCCTGATCATTAGATATGTTCACATACAGAAGGTATCCTTATAGAGTGCCCATTTTTGACATATTTTTTATATACTGTTGACATACTGAATCAGACTGTACCTAATTGTACTGGTTCTACTGATTGTAAGATAATGCTTTCGATCTTTGACTTGTTCTGAAACAAGTTGGTGATGTCAGTTTTCTTGAAATGGTTGGAGATATCCCAGATCCTGATGGAATAGGTCTTGCTTTAATTGGTGTTGATCTGTGGGACTATTCTAAATTTGGAAGAATCATTGTCACTAATCTTGATCTCGCATACCGATAGTACCTTGTAGTAACTGTCAAAAATGGTAGCGATCATCATTGTATCTGTAGGTTTCTCTGTGCATACATGCTTCAGGGTTTTCAGATGCTCCATCTTTCTATGAACAAAGCCAATTTTTTCTTGTGTTGAGGTGCCCGGTACTCCTTCTGGGCCTATGAAAACTTTTCCAGAGTATAGCGTATTGTTTAATCTTTGAAGATGTGACTGTCATACTTCTGGGTTTCAGACCTTTGTTCCTTCTCATAACTGAACTTGTTGTTTACAATATTTTCTGAGTTGTTCATAGTCTCTTCCTTTTCTCTGGTTACTGTCATTGTTATTGATACTATTGTCATAGGTAATAGTGGTCTTGACTCTATATTCATTTCTTCTCCTATGTCGATGCTTTCTGTGATATCTTCCTCAGGATTTGTACTGTTGTTACCTTCTACCTTCTCAAGCTCCATGCTTTCTTCTTGATTTTGGATAAGGTCTTATGTGTCTTAAGAGGTTGCCACCTCCTTTTCCTTTTTTTTCGATGTTTTGTTTCTCTTAGTGCTGACAAGTGGGTTGAACTTGCTTGACAGTTTGGTTTTCAAAATGGTTTTGTGATTTTGACACTGCCAGTGATGATTCTTTCGCCAGTATAGTTTATGGTCGTGTCTTTAACTCTAGGGGACCTTCTGGACATGTTTGTTGTGGGGCTCTTTGAGAGCATTGAGTTTTTTCTTATACGTTTTGAGTTGTTACCATAAAAGAAAATTTTCACGAATTTTGTTGGAAGTGGAAAAGAGTTTTTTTTTTTTTATATTCACCTACTTAATATGATAATTTTCTTTAATTTGTTGAATATTCTTCATATTTCTTTTATTATTATGTCAATGGAAACCAGAGCAGCTAAGGCACAAAGACTCATTCACTCCAGAAGGATGAATCTTTTGTAGGCAATTATCATTACTCTTCAGAAAAAAGTCAATTATTTGAAGAGGAAAATATGTCATAATAAGTGGTCCCAGGCTGATTTTCAAAAAAAAATTTATCAGTTGAAGGAGAAGATAGAGTGGTTGGTCTCCAAAAGTTCTACTTTAACTAGGGTTAAAGAGTTGGAGTTAAAAAACCAGAACTTGTGGCAGAGAGTAGCCAGGCTTGATATTCTGTTGGTCCAGTTGAATGTTCTTATTCCTGCTATTTTAAGCTTTGAGATTTTTGTTTTTCTTTTTTATATTTTCACTTGTTCACTTATAAATACTTTATCTTGGAATCATACAGTAAGCATTGAGAGCCCCGAGACCAGCTGTAATAGTAGTGAGAGCTCAAGAGCCATTACTATTACACTATATATTCTTTCTTTTAGTTTTCAATATATATAATAGGTTCTCATTTTTCATGATCAAGATATGTTTTCAGCAAGGCCAAGTTGAGAGGGTAGTCAAAACTTTTCTATCTATAGTCCTAAGTTTAAAAGCTCCATTTTCCAAGTTATCATGAACAAAGTAAGGTTTTTTTCATTTTGATTTGAGTTTTTTAGTAAAGTGTCTGTTCCTGGCAGTATCATAGACTAATACTTTATCTTCAATTTTGAAGTTTTTTGATTTTTTCAACTTCAGGTCAAATATCTCCTTTTGTTTTTTTTTAGACTTTTAGAATATTTCCTTGGATAGTTTCTTGAGTAGTGGATAGGATTTTAGTTAGTTGGTAGAATCAGATCAAGATATTTCCTTCCATTACTTTATTCATTTTTATTGAGAATTGCAGCCATAAACTAGATAGAAGGGAGTAAATTTGGTGAAAACTTGTTTTGATATGTGATAGGCAAATAATATTAATGCATAAATTCATCCCAATTTTCCTTTCTCTCAATTATTTTTTCTAGATATTTACGTAGAGTTTTATTGAAGTGCTTCACTAGTCCATTTCTTTATGGGTGATATAGAGTAGAATAAAGATGTTATATTTGAAATTTTCTCAATAAAGCTTCAACTATTTCATTACTAAATATATTTCATGATCAGAAAGTATGTGTTTTGAACATTCATGTCTACAAATAATAACTTGATAAATAAAATCTGCAACTAGCTGTCCTATAGTATAGGAGATTGCTTCAACTTCAGACCATTTGGTAAAGTAGTTAGTTGCAACAATAATATATTTGTTTCCCTTGCTTGTGGTTGAAAAGAGTCCCACAATATCAATGCCTATTTTAGAGAAGAGTCATCAACTGCGATTGGATGTAAGGATCCAGGGATCCTGAATTTGCCTTGTCATTAACATTGGTTACAGGTATTGATATAATACTTCATATTCTCAAACATTTGGAACCAGTAGTATTAATCACGTAGTTTTACAAAGATCTTGTCTACACCAAAATAAGCTCCAGTGGGATGGTTGTATAGTAAGTATAAGATTGGTTCCACTTCATATTTTTGAATTACATGAATAATTGATTTCTTGTTTTTTTATAGTGATCCTTTTTGTAGAGTTGATTGTTTTTCACTTGATAGTATTGCACTTTAGAGATAAGTTGCTTTTGTCATTTGTTATCAAAAGTATTAGATAATTTGTTGTGTTGAAAATAGTTTTTGAGATAATAATAATGTTGAAATTCCATTTTGATAAAATAGGTTGTGTTATTATTTAGAATATCAATTACCTGGACTGGATATTATTTATTGTCAGATTTCACTTGTGATTACTGACTTTGAATTAGTTTTGAATGGATGCAGACTTAGAGTTATAGAAGATTGATTTATTTATATTATACATTCTAGACATGGCATCAGCATTATTGGATTTTTTTTTAGTTTTGTGTTTGATAGTAAAATTATAGGATTTTAAGTAAAGTATCCACCTTGCATATTATCCTTTAAGTTTAGTTGTTTTCAACCATTGAAAAGCAAAGTGATTAGTAATCAAGAAGAAGTATTGAGTCCCTAGATATTGATGGAAGTATTCAATAGCCCAGATGACTGCAAGACATTCCAATTCAATAGCAGAATAATTTTGCTCAGTTTTGTTGAGACTACAATTAGTATAGGCTATTGCATACTCCTTTTTTCCATTTTTTTATACTAAAATAGCACCAATTCCAGTTCCAAAGGCACCAGTATTAAGATAGAAGACCTTGGAGAAATTAGAATATCTCAAGACAGGAGATAAGATTAAGAGTTACTTCAGAGTTTCAAAAGCTTGCTAAGGATCATTCATCTATTCAAAGGGAGTATCTTTTTTCAAGAAAAAATTTAGAGGGTGGGTAATATAAAAGAAGTTTTTGATGAACTTTCTATAATAAGAGGCAAGCCCAAGAAATCCTCTCAATTGCCTAATAGTAGTAAATCTTGAGAATTTCTTAACTTTCACAATTTCGTCATCATTATATTGAATTCTCTCATGGATAATTATATGATCAAGTAATTTCACTTGTGATAAAAAGAAGTACCATTTTTTAGAATTCAGTATCAGGAAGTCTTTTCCAAGATAATAGTAATATGTTGACAGTAGAGTTCAAAGGTGATGCAGTATATGGTAATGTCATCAAAATAAACTTTAACAAATTTACCATGGTAGGAAGCTAATACTTTGTCCATTGGTATTAAAAAATTGTAGAAGCATTGTAAAGATCAAAATGCATAATATTGAATTCATATAGGCTATATTTTGTTGTGAATACTGTTTTGTGTTTGCCTCTATCACTTATTGATACTTGCCAATATCCACTTGCTAGATCAAGATAAGTAAACCATTGAACACTATTGAAGGTTTCCAAAAGTTCATCAACAATCAGCATGGGATAGACATCCTTTTCAGTAACTGTATTGAGTTTCCTATAATCAATACAGAAGTACTGCTTATTATTTTTCTTAGGCATAATAACAACAGGAGAAGACCAAAAGCTAGTTGTATGACTAATAATTCCTCACTACAACATTTTTCTAATTTATTTTTAATGAATTTCTGTTGGCCAGATAAGGCTTTGTATGGTTCTGTTTGATTGGAGTAGCATTCCTAATATTAATGCTATGGGTAACTACTGTGGTCCTTCTTAGATTACTTGTTTAACCTTTCTTGGAGATGTGATCAATAAAAATATTCTTATGATCAAATAGAATTTATTTAATCTTGACTTGTTGTTTCTTGGTCAAGATTTCAGTAGATGGTTCAGGAGTAGATTCCTTAAATTCAGGACAGTCAGAAAGAAAGATAGCAGGATTTTCATCCTCAGATTTAAGAACAAGGTCAGATATATAGATCTCCTATTCCTCAAGATCACTTTCAGATTTATATTCAATTTCATCCAAAAGTTTATCCTTATTATCCTCATAGTTATTATTATCTTGTGAAAGATATGGAGAAGTATCAGTATAGTGGGTGGTCTCTATGGCAATTGTTTTACTCTTATAAGTAATTTGAAGAGTATAGTCCTCAAAATTCTAATTTTCTTTCATGTGATCCAGCCAATCAGTTTCCAAAAGAAAGATCTTTTCACATAACTCAATTACTTGCAAGGTCACCAGTATAATTAAATTCTAGAATAATATTTTCAATAAAGTTATTTGTTCAAGGGTCCTGGCTCATGTATTATTAGTAGTAATTACAATGATTTTGGACTTAATATCTATTTCCAACTCAAGTTTCCTTTTAAGTTTGTTAGTAATGATACTGACAGTAGCACCAGAGTCAATAATAACCATCACAAGATTTCTTTTGATGCAGACATAGCACCTAGCAGCTGTGATTTTCCTTGGATTATTAGAAGTAGGATAATTAATTTCCATAGTATAGCAGGTTGATTGCGAGTCTGTTACTAATGACCAAAAGCTTACATAACCTGCAGATAGAAAAGTCCATTTTTCTATCCCACATACACAAAAACAGGACAGAGACATAAAAAGATTTGGATGAGTCTCAAGGTTGTTTTTTCTAAAACTACTTATAACTTCATTGTTATAACAACCTATCCAAAAGATTTATTTTAAGATTTGTTATTTTATTAAGTTATTGAAAAAAGTTACATTTATAATTTTTATATATAAAGCTATTACATAATCACTATGGCTATTCTAGTATTATATCATACATAAATTACTTCATGGTCAGCTAATTTTTTATTATCTTAGCTCATAGTTTTTTACCTTTTTGATGTATAGTAAATAGATTGTTTACATATTCTTCTATCTTATAAGAAGTATGGTAATAGTCAGCAATTGATTGTTTTGCATAAGCTTTAGTCATGTTATGATTATTGATTACATGACTATAGCAAAAATTTTGAACTTGGTCTGACTTCTTTGAACTTTAATAATAGATACCTTAGATCCCTTGAAAATTTTTACCAAGTTTTTGCATTGATTTGGATATTGCAACATTTGTTCCAGATAACTTTGATAAGAAGATTTAGAATATTCTCAGAGATGGCATAGTTGGACAATTGGTTTACAATAGATGATTAGACTTTAATTTTGGACCTTTTGAATTGACAATAGGAAGGGTTGCAATTACTTCAGGTTCAAAGTCATGGATTTCTTTTGGTGGAATTCTAGAGACATTTCTGATATATACTGTAAATTTAATTTCTTATTTGTTTTAGATTGTTTTTGTTTTTGTTTGACCTCCTTCCTATTAGTGATATGGAATTGATTGCACTAACTAATATAAACTTCCTCTCATATTTATATTCATTAAAATTCTCCTCAAATTCCTCAACAGTAAGATAATTTAAAGGTTTCCTGAACCTGAAGGAGTTTGCTTAGACTTTTTCAGATATGCATTCCCTGACTAGATGTTTTAGTTCATTGTACCTGAAATATATAAGTTAGATAGAGTTAGGCCTATTCATGAAATTGAAGGTAGATTGCTTTGAGTGGCAATCTTGTTTTTCTACTTGAGCAGAAAGAAGTTCTAATTTTTCAGCCAAGTTCAGTTGAAGTTTTTCAAATTTTTTGATAAGAGCATCCATAAGATCTTCAGATTTCAAAGAAACTATTTTGAAATTCCTTAAGGTAGGAGCAAGAATGTGTGATTTCTTATTATTGTTTATGTCCTAACCATTTTGATAAGCCATTGCCAATTTATGTGCAACAGTCACACTATTAGAATTGTTTATGGAAACAATTGAAGTCAAATGTAGGAATAATCCCCTGATATAGTAGTAGAGTTATTGGTTAGGACTTATATCATCTTCAATATTGACCCTTTTGAGAAGTTTTTTAAAAGTGACATGGTAAGTGGTTACAGATTTGGTTAGTCCTTTCCTATGTTTTTCAAGATCATGAGTCTATTTATTAATCCATTGTTGAATACAAAACTGTTTTTCAAATTCCTCAGAAATGGCCTTCCATTTCATAGTACCAGAATTACTATTATTGTCCTCAAAATATGTTATTCAGCTTTTCTCAACTTCATTCTGGAAGTGGACATTGAGTATACGAATCAGTTTTTTGCCTTTTATTGATTAACTATCATAGCCTTTTCAAAGGAAGTCATCCAAGTTATAGAATCCTGGATTCTATTACCAGAGAAGGGTTTCACTTATAGTATATTGGAGTGTGAGGACAAAGAATGTTGTTCAAAGTAATCATAAATGTCCTTGAATATTGCTATTGTTATATAGATAGGTATATTATTAAAAGGGGTAGATATAGTAAATAGAATAAAAGAAGAAGAAGACATAGAAATAGAAGAATTAAAAAGTGATTCAAGATATAAGGGTTTGTTAAAAATAAAAGGTTTTTGAAATAATTGTAAGTTTTGGATAGGCTTTAAAAAAAGTGTACTATTCAAGGTATACAATTAACAGGTAAATTAGATAAGAGTTTCAAATAAATATTGTTAAAGGAATAAATATGTGTGTATCATATAGTAAAAATTAGTTTTTTAATAGTAGTGGATTCAAAATAAAAGGTAGAAGCGGAAAGAGTTTAATTGAAATAATATTAAATTACAAAAGTATAAGAAGTAGCAATGAATTCAACATTGAACCAATTTCAAAAGTTTTTAAAAATAGAAAAAGATTCTTGGGGTGTACAACTAATTAAACAAGAGTTGTCAATATAAGAAGAATAAATTTGATTAATGTTGATGTTTGAATTTGTTTTGTGGTAAGTATCATGTATACTATTAGTAATAAAGTGACTTTTTAAACTATTTATATAACAAAATTTAAATTCTTTGCTAGACTTTAGATTTCTAAATAACTTTCTAAGTGAATATCTTCAATACTGAGCTAGGCTTCTTAATTGTTTTCAGAGAATAGTTTACAGAATAGTGAATTTTACAGTTATCACCATTTGTCAACTTATCCAATAATCTCCAAATTGATAGATAAATAGGACAACTATAGCAGTAATCTATTTTAAGTTAAGAGAGAATATCTCAAATATGGTATATTAAAGTTAATAATTCAAGGATAGTAGAGATTATACAAACACATTGAAAGAGGCTTTAAATAATTTGGTTTAATTGGAAGGTTTATTAAAAATATATAATGTCAAGAATAAGAGAATTCAATAAGTAAAATCTTGAATAAACTGTTTTGGACAGTTGATCTTTATATAGATAATTGAATATTAATTATTTGTTGATCAAAGTGATCAAATCTGCCAGATTTGTCAAATAAGGTCAATATGTCAGATCTGTTTACTTGGATAATTCACTAACTAAATATAGATATGATATGATAATTGAATAAAGAAATTAAATAATGTATGCTACGTAAATTAACTTTTTGCTTTAATGATTGGATCTACCTTATAGACCTATAAAACATACCTTATATCATATGTGTCATATAATCTAAAAACAGAACTAAAGTAACATAATAGACAAGAACTATAAATAATAATAAAAGAAAAATATAACTAATAATTAAGGCTAACAATACACATAATATTAGAAGTACTATAGACAAAACAAATTAATAGAGTCTTATTGAGAAAATACAAGAATAAGAAATAGGTAGACTAGGATTATCAAAACAAAATTAATTCAACCCAATACATAATGGACCTTCAACAATCAAAAAGCTTACATGTATTTCTATAGTAACAATAATATGACAATATTTGAAGTAGAAGTTAGTTTTTTAATTAGAAAAGACTTGAAAAAAAAGTAACATCTATAGAAGAAAAAAATAGATATATAGTTGCTATTAACCTGCTTATGAAATGAAAAAAAAATTACATTATATAAATATATATTCTATCAAATAAAAAAAAAGCTAAAATATATAGGAAAAATTAACAAGCCTTATCAAAAAAAGTTATCTCACAATTGTAATGTGAGATTTCAATGAGTTCACAATCTATCAAAAGATAGACAAATTTCTTTCAAAGCTATATTTAAACTATTATAGTATCAAGAAATTCCATTGCTTAACTTTCTAGATAAATAGAGATTTATAGACACACAAGCTATATGAGAAGGTAAAAACAAAACTCTGACAAGATGGAACTCAACAAGCAGTAGTAGAATAGATTATACTGTATCTGAATATCATATTATCTAGTAAGCTACTCCTTACTTTGATTTGATAATTAAGATATAAAAGATATTATGGAAAGTAACTATACTATGCTAATAATTATACTTCATAACAAAAACCTGTTCACAAGAAGTTGAGTCAATAAATTTTTCACAAATACTCAAAAACAAATAGACATAAAAGAATTATCCCTTTTACAATAGCAAACATATCAAGAAAGTCTGGATTACAAATTTAAAACAATATTCAAATCTATGTTATTGGAAGAACCTAATTAAAAGAAAAGAAAAGTCCAAGCTAATAGGCTTTGAAAAACTTTTGAAAAACTGTTATGAAAATAGCTTTTAACAAACTTATAATTAAAAATACAATCACAAATAAAGAAAGAAAACATAAATACAACCTCAAGTTTGTTGAATATAGAAAAGCCTTATGACTAAAAAGACTTTTTAATAAGGCAAAAACATTAAAAGATATAACTAATCTATAGACTCTCAGCTTAATTATAGAAAAATATAATACTATTCACAGGCTTAACCACTAGATTGAAAATATTTATATTCAATATAGTATTTTCAATATGCTTTGGAGAATCTTAAAAAAAGATATTCAAGATATAATAGAAGAATTAAAATTTATATATCAAAGATTGAAAGTCAAAAAGACAAGAAATGCAATCAAAGCAACATTAGAACAAAGGTGTAAAGATTTATGACACAATCAAAAAAGAATAGGTAACTTCCTGCCAAATTGAATTAAAAGCAATATCATACTTGATAAAATCAAAATTAAGAAAAATAATATTGAATATATTACAATACAAAAAAGTGAAATTGAAATAAAGATTAGAAAATATTATGCAAAGGCATTCAAAAAACGAAATTCTAGTTATAACAGTCTACTAAAGGATTGGAAGAATGAGTACAAGCCCAAAGAATTTATACAGGAAGCTTGATATAAAAAATTACTAAAACCAATCTCTCAAGAAGAATTAAGTAAAATATTATATATACTTCCAAATAATAAGGCTCTAGACAGATCACAAATTAGCTACAAAATACTTAAGAAATTAAGCCAGAAAGAAAAGAAATTTTTGAGAAGAATGCTTAACAACTTTCTAAAATAAGAAGTCACTTCAATTTATTGAAAACAAAAACATATATATCCAATAGCTAAACCAAAGCCATGATGTTATAAACTCTCAAATACCAGACCTATTGTTCTATTAAAAATCACAAGAAAATGTTTTATCAAAATCCTTACTAACCAGATAGGAAAATTTTGTAAAGTTAATAATACCCTCAAGGATTCAATTATGCAAGATTATCAGGAGAAAGTATAGCAGAACTAATTCAAATTCTCAATAATATCTGTGAAAATACTAGAGAAAATAAAAAGAAACTGTGAATACTTTTTTAGAATATGGACAAAACCTATAATACTAACAGTTTAAAAATGTTATTTAAAGCAATGTAATAAATTAAAATTCCAAAAGGTTTTATTAAAATTATAATAATCTATTTCAAAACAAGAATTTCAAATTATATTTGAGAATAATCTTACAGAATATATAATAGTAGAAGATGAAATTAATCAATGAGAACCCATCTTATCCTTACTCCAATAAATTTTTTATGACCCTTTACTTTGCAAAATTCAAAATGATACTTAAAATGTTAGTAACTCTGATCTAAAAGACTATAATATTATAAAATTAAAATCAAGGCATATAATTATAGCCTTTATGGATAACACGACATGAATAGCAAGATTCAAAAAAGATATGGAAGAAATCTTGAAAACTGCAAAAGCTTTTTATAAGGTCAATAATTCCAAAATCAATAGTGATAAGTTGATACTTGTAACTATCAACAATCCTAATTACTATCTAGAAGTATATGCAAATACTGAACAAATAGATTCTCTATATTTTAAACAGGATATTAATACCTAAAATAGAATTTAGAATGCAACATAGCATATTGTTTTGAAACATATGCAACATATTGATAGCAGAATATAGAAAACTTTTCAAGAATAAAAGTATGTTATGTAGATCCATATCAAATTGAATAATTTATCATCCAAAAATTTTCAACTTGAAAATTATTTGAATGCTATAATGAGAAAGTCAAATAACAGATTTATATAATAGGCTAAATAATTCAAGACCAGTTGGGATCACAACAATTATTTGACTCAAGCAAGCACAAATTAAATATTGAGAGTTACTTAATTTACTAACTTATAAGTTACTAAGCCACTTATTGAACAAAGGCAACTTCTTACTCCAGGTAACTAAATTAGCAATAGATATAGGGATAACCTTTCATAGTTGGAAATGGCATAAAATATTTGAATAAATTAAAGAAAATAGTCTAATTCAAGAATATCTTATACCAAAATAATACAGAAAGGCCCTACATCTTTAAAAAATAATAAACTAATATATTTAAATTAGTTATTAAATTAGGAAAGTATGGAAATAAAGAATTGGCAAATTTTTCAACTAATATGGAATATAAATAGAGAATTTATTTTAGAGTAATATCAGATTATAATCAAAAATCTCAAATGAATAAGTACAGTAGCTCATAATAATCTGGAAAGAAAACTGTACAAAATGAAAACTGAAATATCTCAAAATAAATCCTAATCAAGTCAAACAATATAAATTGTAAATAGTATGAAGTAACAAGAATAATCAGTTAATTTAGAAAAAATTAAAACAAGCAAAAGAGAAATATAATATAATAGTGAAACACTTCATTTGTTCCAGTATTAATGATAATTAGGAGACAAGATTACAAAAATATTCTAAATGCTCAAAAGAAACAATACAAAATAATAGCTATATCATAAAAAGAGATAAAGAAGAAATCTACACAATATATTATCTCAATAAAAGAATATTTACTAGAAGGATAAAAGAATTGAAAATTCCTAATTCCAAGATAATACTCGAGAATGTAATTATAAAAGGAATTTATAAAGATCAATACTCTTTCCAGACTTTTTCTCAAAACAACAAAGTAGACAATATGGATATTGAAACTTGAGAAAATACTATAGTCAAAGAAAATACTAAAGAAGAAGTATATCTAGATCAGTTAATAGAAATACTTTAATGTAATCTAGGATTCAAAGAAAGTTAATCTTTTATTCTAATAGATCATTGATCAATAATAGCAAAGAAGAAATAAAAATGGATACTGTATGGATTCAAATAGGAAACACTGAAAGAGAAAGCAGATTCCAAACAGGAGTAGATAATTGACCTTTTTCTACAAGAGCTGAGTTGATAACAATCCTAACTATACTTCTAGTAGTATTCATTAATAGTACAGTTGAGATTTGTATAGATAGTTAGGCTTGTATTACTAAATAGAAAAAGATAAAAAAAGAGAATCTAAAAAGAACACACAAGAGATGACTAAAAGAAAAAAATTAATCTCTATGGATATGAATAATAAAGCTAACAAAGAAAAAAAACAATAAACCTAAAGCTTATAAAATCAAAGCACATTTTAATAACTCTTATAATAAAGAAGTAGATGCCTTAACCAAAGAAGCTCTAAATTCTTATCAATTGAATGGAGAGATCCTAACTTCCACAAGATCATTATAGAGATCAGATGGCAAAACATGACCTTAGATGATTCAATTAGGTAGTTTATTAAAAATATAAAAAACAAGACAATAGCCTATCAGTAGACTTAACAAAATCAAATAAAGAAAAAATGGAGTCATCAGATTTTAAAATAAAGCTATATATAGAATCTAGTGTGGGAAAGAATAAAAGATTGTTATATATAAAATACATCCTTTTAAAAATCCTAACAAAAAATTTTTTTATCAAACTGATCATAGTGAGGCACAAATATTATATAAATTGACTACAAAAAGACTTGACCTATATACTGTAAGCAAGTAAAGTGCATTGCATATAGCCAACAGAAAAAATAATAGAACACTTGTTAGAATGTTCAGCCTATAAAAATCAACTTCAAGAAGTATGAAATAAAGGAATAAGTGAAACTCTTAGAAGTTTTAAACAGCTTCTATAAGAAAGAAGAAAAAAGGTTAAAGAAAAAAGTAATAGATAGAATATCAATGATTAGAAAGAACTAGAAGAGTTTGACAAGTGGATTTCTAGACTAGTGGAACAAATCTCTACAACTAGTTAAGATATTCTAAGTTTTTGTGCTGGTATCATAAGATAGAACTTCATTCTAGAAATGGCAAATATAAAATATTATGATAAATGTATATGAAAAAGGCTAGAAAATGAATAATAAAGATACAAAAAAGAGTTTGCAATCAAGTTCAAAAAAGAATTTAGAATATAAGATGCAAAAGGATTATAGAATAGGAACAAACTTAGGTGATCAGTAGAAAAGACAAAATAAGAAAGCTTCCAATATTTTTAGGCCAGAAACTATATTCTTAACAAGAAAATAATTACTACTGGAAGAATAATACTAGAAGATAAAAACCTCAAGAAGATTCTTATAAAAAAGTAGAGTATAGAATAAAATGGTTGGGATTCTAAGCCCAGTCAAAACATTAAAGAGTGATCTGTAGTAGTAATCTGCAGGCAATGAAATTAATAATTGAAAAGGTTTATATCTAAACTACTAATGGAGTGATAAATTACTTCCAAAGTTGCACTTAGAGTTTTAAGAAATTTAAAATAGAAATAAGTGAATTAGGTAGAAATTTAACTTTAATAAAACATTTAATAATATAAAGTATGCAAATATTTAATAAAGTAAACACATCTAGTCTGACTTAGTACAAAAAAAAAATATTAATGGTTATAGTTGATTATATCAATTATCATATACAAGCTATATATTTCTATATATATTTATATATATATATATATATATATATATATATATTTAACATGCAATATTGCCCATTTTATTGAGATTATATACCAAAACATATTACTTTGTCAGGTAAAGGTTATATTATAAACATTTTTCCCATGTGTCTAGTGTACATGATTACAATAAAATCAGTTGTTACCTGAGCTAATGGGTACTCGCCGCCATTGGTGGTAGGGCTCAGCCTTTGAAACCCTTGTGACATGTTGTCCTTATTAGGGACTAACATACCTAGATACCATTAGCATGTTCTTTATAAATTTCGAGGATGTTGTAAGTTCCTTTGAGGATGTTGTGTATGAGTTCCGGGGGGTATGTTTTTATTTTGTTGGCTACAGTATTTCTATGTTCTGATTTTTTCCTGTGGAATTTATGGTACTTCTCTTTTTTGCCAATCGGTATTCCTTATAGTTTCTCCCAATATTGCAGATGCTCACACCTGTGGATCCATATATTGTATGTCCAGAATCTAATAATATTGCGGATGCTAATAATAGTTTCTGTTATTTTGTTAGTTTTGATGTATTTTCCTATGATCTTTAGGATGATTTTACTGATACCTCCTGTGATGTTCTTGTTTCACATGTTGTTTGCTACTATGTTTGAAGTGAATTCCTGTTTGATGTCTCGATCAATATTATTATCGATTCTTGCAGTTATTTCTTGGTATATGGTGTTCAATGTAACTTGTTCTATATCGATGCCATAGAAGGGGCATCTGAAAGGATGAATGTTGTCTTCTATATTTGGACACCCAAAACATGTATCAGTTTTGTATATGTCTGGTCTACTAGTGTGAAGCTTGTCTATTGTAGAGAGCTCTTTGTTCTATAGTTTTAGTGTGAAGCTTCTTTGTAAGGGATCCCATGATTCTGTTTTGTTGAGGTTGATGGCTGACGGGTAAAGCCTCTGACTTGTTTCTTTCCAGTCTATGTCTTCCATCTGTTGTTTGGTAAGATCTTTATTTCTGTCTAGCATGATCCATTGATATGTTAACTGTGTTTGCCTTATACGCTTGAAGGCCTTTCAGATGGTTGTGATGATTTCTGTTTGGTTTTTATAATGGAAGGTGAGAATCCTGTTGTTGAGGATAGTATCTATTAACTGATCTTGGGGATTGATTGCTTTGTTGTTATTGTAATGTTTTGCCAATCTGTTAGCTTTGAAAAAAGGGTGGGTGGTGGAATGATTCTACTTATTTGTTTTAACCCAGATGATTAGGGTCTGGTAATGTGCTGCTATTATACTGAGATTGCTGATGAGCCTTAGTTTTTTGATTTTTTTTATGTTGTTTTCGAAGTATGCATTGTATTCTCCTATGAGGGACAGTGAGTCAGTTTCGATTGTGAGAGATCTTTTTAGTCCACTTATGGCTACGGCTATTGTTGCAGCCAGAATCTCAGCTCTGTATGCTGATAGTTGTCCTTCCAGTTATAGTCCTATTGAAGCTATACTTGTTTGGTTGTTATTAATGTTTATATCTATTCCGTATGTGTTGGGGATATTCTTGAAGCTATAGGCTCCATCTATATAAATGTGGAGACTGTTGATATCTTTGACTTTATGATATACTTTGATGAATTCTTGTTTGGTTGAGGACTGTAGGTTAATAACTTGGAAAAGATCTTGTAATATGTGCAGAGTGCTGTCAATTTCCAGTTCATCAAAGACTTGGTTGGATTTCTATATACTATACATGCAAATTAATAATAATCTATTATAATTAATCTAATTAAATTGACTTATATTCGAAAGTGGGTAGACTCTACTAGCAGCTAAATAATCAAATATTTAGTTATTAATAGTTATGTTGATATAATTAGTTTGAGTTTCTATTAATTGTATTTTAATTGCTATTAAATTAACATATATACAGAGATCAAATTCTCAAAAATAATATTAATTACTTGAATATTCTAATGCTTTTTACTTGAATTTCAAAGAAAATTTTAATTCTTTTTATCACTACTTATAATATTATTGATCGATTCTACCTAATAGATTTTTTATTTAAGCAAATATTAGATTAGATATTTCAAGCTAAGATGGTTAAGTTCCAGAGTCTGCTGATATAGTTTGAAATAAAAAGAGTCTAGATGATCACCGTAGTCTTGAAAGTAGGTTCCTATAGTTTGTTAATATAGTTGGAGTTATAGAATATTTGTGGAAAATTAGATTAGAAGTCTTTCTTTATACAATTCTTCTAGTAATATGACTGTAAATCTCAGTTTCTAATTAATAGAAAACTGATTTTAATCTTAATCCAGATAATTGAATATAACTTTTACAGAATAAGATAAAATATTATAATATATTATAGATAAAAAAATAATTATTAAATAATTATATTATTTTTACTAGTTAATTTAAATCAATAAATAAAAAATAAATATTTTTTAATAATATCCAAAAAAAATAATTTTTAATAATAAATAAGTTATATATAAAAATTAAAAATTTTTTAATTTAATGTCAAGTTAATATATTTATTTTTATTTTGTATTAATAAAAACAATTTTAATTAAAATAATTTTTTTTTTTATATTTTTTTAAATCACAACTGGTATTAGATACAAGCTTTATTAAAGAATTAACTTAATTTGATAAATAATTAAATCCTACAGCAGTTACATCAATCATCTTCTACAAATCATATATTTCTATATCTATGCAGCTTAATGATA
>CAJVPT010001850.1:0-19672 GCA_910592055.1 Acaulospora colombiana | reverse complement strand
TTTAACTTGGATTTTTAAGGGACTGTCTGGAATAAGATGTAACAAGTGTAGGACAAAACTTGAAGAAGAAAAGATACATATTTATTTAGGGGTAATAAAAGAAGTATATTATATATATAAAGAACATTTAATAATACACCCAGAAGAAAAAATTGGATTCTCCATAAGAAACATACCAGTAGGATACGGAATATGGGTATACTGTAAACAGACAAATAAGAGATATTATATTAACAAAACCTTTAAAAACTATATAAAAGACCACGAAAGAACTAAAGAAAAACTATTGAAATAAGGAAAACATCAAGAATGGGAAAACCTACTTGGGATAACATTGAAAGACAATATTTTGAACCTGATGCCCATGATGAAATCATATTGACAATTGAAGAGGATAATAAAGGAAGATACACCTTAAGAATAATTGGACATAAATTAAACATTTATAGGATAATTTCTGAAGAACAAAGAGATACCATTATAGAAAATACCCTAGGAAATATGTGTATTTTTGAACATGAGGTCAGAGAATACATTAGGTTATGGAGAATCAAGGGACAGATAAATATGAAAGAAAACTAAAAAGTAATTACAGAAATTCAAGGAATACTAGGATAAAAAAGAGAAAATATATAAATAAGTGAAAAGGACGAAAAGGGTCGGCCTATTTTTTTTGGAAAAATGAATGAAAAAATTTTAGAAATACTTGAATACACTAGGGAACTTGAGGTTATTGAGATGGAACTCTTATTAATGCATGATGAGAAGTTATGGGAATTGATTAGTAAAGCAAAAAGATGGATCATGGATAATATGACCTTTTTTAACTTTCTAAATTTGAAAACAAAGGCAAATCCTATCTTTAAAATTCATTATGAGAATCTAATATATAGGAAATCTATAATTAACAATCAAGTGAAAGTGAAAATCGAAAGAAATGGTAGTCAGGATGAATTGACAACAGAAGAATTATTGATAAAACATCTGGATACTGACTGGATTGTGCTTGAATCCTTTGAAAGCTGGAGATTACAATATGCAGCATTATTGGATCTCATATGGATGGACAAGAGATTTTATATAGCACTCTCACCATATATTTATGATGAAAACTATACTCTAAAACTGTCTCATATCCATACTGATTTCCTTGAGAAATTGACAACAAATATATATGAAGCAGAAAGATTGTTTATTTCAGGATCCTGGGAGAACAAGAGGATAGTTAAAATAATCATATTCAAAATATTCAAGGAACTTTTCAGCATATATGAATTTCCTGAAACCTTATACAATTATTACTATAAAAAAATTGGATTGAAAAAGGATTTAACAGAATTGAAAGGGGAATGTTGTGAAGAATGTGGCAAAAAATTCATAGGACAATATGATGAAATAGGAATAGATCAAATTAAGGAATTATATACTAACCATAGAATATCTATAGCTGGGGAAGGGACCATACCATACCCAATATTTGAACAATTAGAAGAAGCTGATAAGAATCTTGAAATTACTTGTGGGCTCTATTATATTCATTGCAAAGATAAGGGAACTGGATATATCATATATGGGAAGATGACAGAGGAATTTGTGGAAAGAATCTATGGAAAAATAGAAGACTGGGAAAAGAACATATTGGCACAAGTAATGATGAATGTATTTGAAACAGAAATCATTGAAGAAGATATAAATACCCCTTGATTGAACCTAATTATACAAAATAATAAGAAATCAGCCATAACAATAAATCAATCAAATAATGAAATTCCCCAACAAATCATTGAGGAACTAAGAAGGAGAATTAACAACTGAGAACTTTCAGCAAGAAAATTAAAGAAACATGTCAAATATAACGATGTTGAATTAGAAGAAATGCTTAATAGAAAGAAAAAATTACATCCATTCTTTGACATTAAAAAGGAAGATAAGAAATATATTAATGAGGACGACGCAGATCCAAAAAAGGTTGAACTAGTCATCTGGATAAGGTGGTCATCAAAAAAATCAGTTACTAGGGAACAACTACCCGGAGAATTGGATAAGGAATGGGTTATTATTGAACCATATGATAGCTGGAAAAGGCAATATAAATCAGCCTTAAAAATAATGAGATTTAGCAAAGAATTACATGATTTGTTAAAACTATTCATATATACTGAAGGGTACTTTGAAATGATTAAAGAGCTAAAAAGGTTGATTAAAGGGAACCTAGGTCAGATAGAAGCTGCATATAGAATAACTGAAGAAAGTTCAGAAATAACTCAAATAATTATGGCAGAACAAATTTGCAAGGAAGGGGTTAAGGAAATAACAAAGGTATATAATTATTGGGGATATCCTGAAATCATCAAAGAATTTAAGGAAATTTTGGAAAACAGAGAATTGATACTTGAAAAAATACAGGAACAAAAGAACGAATAGAAACGGTATTACTCGGAAAAGTTTATGAAATATTGTAAAAGGTATGAAAATCTTGATCATGTGATCGGAAAGAAAGATGATGATCATTAATTAAATAATGAATCTTCAATTAATTTTAAGGAGAAAACTGTATTAATAATTGATATTGAAAAAATCAAGGAAAAGAATTTTGAACCAAAGGAACATATAATAATTTTTGTGAAATTTTTATAAAAAGAAAGAAGGGAAATAAAAAATGATTAAATTGAAAAAACTATAAAAATACTATTAGATGATCCCAAACTTTTGTAAGCTACCGTATATCAAATAGTAGTGTTTTCCTCAGTTATAGGTTTTCAAAAAACTTCTTTGTTCATTTCTTTTTATTTTTTATATTTGTGAATAGCATAAAAATTTATATTATGAATGATAAAGTTGTCTTCTTTTTGATTTGTTTCTTTTATATACTTGCAGGTATCTTCTTTCTCTTCTATCCAAAAAACCAAACATTTATTTTTATTAATGAATTCTTTTTTTAGTTTTTTTTTGTAGAAGTTTTAAGATATTGTTTAAATATATTTTAGTTTTATTTTCTGTTTCTTCAGAAATATTAACTATCTTTGTATTTAATCTGTAAAATCCTTTTCTTTTTATGAAATATAGATTTGTTTATGAGGTCATGTCTGTGTTTCTAGTAGTATATAAGTTGTGTTTATTAATATAGTAACATTCTATTTTTTCTGAAACTTTTGTAATTTTATTTCTGCAACTTCTTGAATATATGTTATAATAATTTATTTTTATTATTGATTTAATATCTAATTGCTTAACAATTTTTATGGATTAATGTTTAAGTTGGCAGGAGTCTTTAGTGTATTTACAATTTCTATAAATCTGTTTTTTATATAGAGTTGCAAAAGTTTTCTTTATTTTTTTTTCTAAGTTACCAAAGATATTGTATATGTTATATTTAGATTTACTTTTTATGAAAAGTTTTTTTATTAACTTCTACTATCTTGGCAATAATATCATCTTAATATATTAGATATGTTTCTGATACTACTGTGAATTTAATTCCTCTTTATTGTAGCAATTGTTAAAAGGTCTATAGTTTTGAGTATTTGTTATATATTTTTGAAAGTTTGACTAATATATTAACTTATTTGGAGAAGTGGGGAAGTTCATACTATTGATTTTTTTTTCTTTTACCAATAATATTATCAAAACACATAGGTATGGTTTGTAAAATCTTGTTTATATTTTGCTATCAATATGTTTAGTATTAACCAATTAGAAACTAGATAATGTTCTGCTATTAAAAATTTCTAATCAAACTGAGATAGACAAAATTTTCCAAAAAAACTATGAAAACTATAGATATTTCAATAGGGCAAGAGACAGTATATAAGGTGAATAATAAGTTTTCTTCTGCTTAGAAAATCTCTATTTCCATATTATATTTAGTTTTGAGAGATAACACTTCATCAGTTGGTCTTTTACTTTTTAAAACTTTTTTGCATTTAGTAAAGAAAGTATATGCTTAAGTCTATTTAGGCCACTAGTATTGAATATGGGTTTTTATTAGAAAGTTAATTCTTAAACATGACATTAATAGTTTTTACATTAGTAAATTAATTATAGTCTATTGCAATTTTTCTATTATGCTATACTACTAAACAGTATTTAGGTTCATCAAAATAAAATTGAGTGGCCAATGCTTATTCAAAAATGATATTATTATTGAGGATATAAATATTAATTTATATATAGAATTGTTTAATATATTTGATAACTTAATAATAGTTTTTTAAAGTAATTATTGTTTATATTATTTTCATCTCGGCTAGGTTTATATACTAATTTATATTTTTTCATTTGATTCTATTTATTGATAAGATATTGGCTGTGATAGATCTTTGTTTTAAATTTTATAAAGAATTTTTAGTAATTTGTTTATCAATTGAATTTATAGGTTTTTGCTATTTAATGAATTTAGGTATTAATTGGACTTTTTTAAAGCAATATTGAGTAAAGAGTCTCCTTTAGTTGATTTAGGCATTGTTATTATTAACTTACTCAGTATTTGATTTTTGCTTTATTTTTTTTATTATTTTGTTAAGTTTGGATAATTTTTTTATTAGTTCTATGCTTTCAATACAATTGAAGATGTGAATCTAATCTTTTATTGTATAGTCACATTTGGGATTTTTAAATCTATATATAGTATTGGATATCTTTTGTGAAGTTTATCTCTTATTGATAATGAATTGAATAATAGCTTTGTTCTAAAAGTAGTTAGAGCTCTAAATTTGTATTTGTCTATTTGCCAGTAGCTTTTGTTGACTTTTTTTAGCTACAAAAAATCAAAATATTATTAAATTTGTAGTTACAGTTGTTACTAAAAATAATTTGATATATAAATTGACAAAATTTTATTCAATGTGTAATGCTGGATCCTATTTTGTTATTTATAAGTGGTAAAGTAAAGAATTGTACTAGCTGTAAAAGAGTAAACTTGTATATATTTAATGATTAATAAAATAAGTCCAACTTCAATTTTTTTGAACAATAAGTTAATGTTTTTGATTTTTACTAGATTCAAATATCTTTTGATTATGTGATCATATTGGATTTTGACATTCTTGTTAATGAATAATGAAAATTCAATGTTGGGTATTTTGGATATAAATTATGTTATATTGGTATTATATGTGATATTTTTAATTATGTCATTTAAAATGAATTATAGTTTATGTTAAGAGTCAAAGATATGAGAAAATAGTTGTAGATTGCTATTGTTTTTTACTTCAATTTTATTGATTTTTTGAGTTAGAACAATATTTATGAGAATATTTATTAGAGAAGTTATTGGTTATAATTGAATTATTAAATAGGTAGAATAAGTTATTATTTTTTGTGGCATATTAATTTGATTATCTTGATAGGTTTGCTTATGATATTGATATTGATTTATATAATATGTATTTTTGTCTATAGTGTAATATTGTCTTTCAATTATTTTCTTATTATTATAATTCTTTTTTGTTTTTATAAAGTTTATGTATTTGTATTTTAATTATCTGGAAAAGGGGTTTTGGATTAAAAAAAGATAACATATTATTAGTTATAGCAAAGAGGCTTTATTTTATTTGAGTAATATTTAACTAGAAATATGATCTAAGTTGACTTATCTTATTTTTGTGTAAATCTCATTCCATAAATTTATACTAAATTTATTGCATTGTGTAATTTGTCTAACTGTTTTAATTTTATATCTTGATATACAGTATATAAAACTGTTATATTATTGATTTTGATATAAAGTTCTAGAGATAAGTATATTTTTATATAAAAAAGAACATGAGTTTGAATAAATATTAATTTTGTAGTTTGCTTTAATTTAAGTTGTTTCTATAATCTATAATTGTTCAAAATGTTGGTAATAATAGATTGAGCATAGCTCTATTGTATTGTTAGTTTGAATAGATATAATCTCTTATTGGATGAAAGAAAAGGTTTTTCTATTTATTAAGATAGTAACAAATATTTTGATTAAGATTAATGTTTTTTGATCATTGAGAACTATTGAATTTATTTTAGTTTGTAAGAAATATGTTCTGTTGAAAAAATGTATTTTATATTAATTTCTTTTTTATTGTTTTGTTGAAAGATGTTTGAAGTGCATTGATATTATGTTTCCTTAAAGATATTATTTAGAGAATATAATTAATCTGAGCTGAAATAATTTATTGTAAAACTTGCTTTGTGATTGAGTTATTTCATATTTTATGGTTAACAATGCTTTTTATGAATTTATTGGATTTATTTAAGAGTCTTTATTTTATTGATAGCTTGAAAAACTTGCAAAATAAATAGATTTCAAAATATTTAATATCTTGTTTGAATGTTTATAAGTAATTTTTAGATTCTCAACTTTAGATATTGTTTTTGCTTTTCTAAGAGTGATTTATTATTGGTTAATCTTTGATTTGTTACAAATTATGTGATTCATTTTGAGAAATGATATAAATGTAACAGTTGTTTTTGTAGTATTGTTAAGTTTTATATAAATATTGCAATGTCATCAATATAGACAAAAATATTATTGTTGGATAGTAAAGTATGTTGTATTTTTGAGATTATTGGATCATAAAAATGATATATAATAATGATACTATGGTTTCTTCTTGATTCAATTCTTGTGAGACTAATATAAGATGAGTTAAGTTGTAATAGGAGATTAATTCAAGTGATCAATTTATTAATAGTTTTATATAATATTTATGAATTTTGATGATAGTTTATTTTATTTATATCATATTTAAGACTCTTGAAATTGACTAAGTCAAAAGTCTTTAAAATATTGAAAAAGGTCAGCCAATATTTTTTTTGAGATTTGAGAAGATGCTGATAAGAGATCTAATAATAATCAATGGTTTAAGAGTACTCTAATATTTTGTTTTAACAAAATTAGATAGAAATAAATATTAAACTTAGCCAATATTAACAATGGTCAGTTTTTAAGAATTTTGGCAAAAATTTTTCTACTTGTTTCTTTAGAGCAATATATCTAGTTTATTTAAATTGTGGAATCAGATAAGTTTTTTTGAAAAAAGTGTGATAATAGATTATTTTCAAGTTTTGGAAAAGTTTTTATTTCTTAAAATATTGTTGAAGAGTTTGTTTAGTATAGTAAGTATCAGGGATTCTATACTTTATATATAACCTTACAAGAACCTGGGGCTTCATTTATTAGAAATTAGATTACTAATTCTTTTAAATCTTGTATAGAAATGATATTAAATAGGTCTTAATAGATTTTCTCTTCTATTTGCTATTTAGATGTGTATTTTTGTTGCTATAATTTGTTGATTTCAAATTCTTTAGATATATGCAATTTTTTTAATAATATTTGTAAAAGAATCATCTTGTAGTTGTTCTCAATTGTTAAGAATTGAAAGATAAGAGAGGGCTTAATGTTATTGAAAGTCAAATTAATATAGTGTTTGGGTTTTTTCAAAAGTTTGCAAGATTTTTTTTGAATTTTTTTTTAATGTTGCTTATTATCAATGATATAGTTTCTTTTGTTTTTCTGAAATAAGAATCCAAAATATTTTTTAATAAGCTTGAACTAGAGAAGATTGTGATACTTTTTGATAAAACTTAACAGCTTTTCTATGATATTAGAGCTTGGCAGAATACACAATCTTATGATTCAACAATTAAGATATAAAAAAAACTACTGGAAGTGATCACACTATGCTTTTGGTAACCCTATATAATAATAATCTATTCATAAGAAACAAGACTATTAAATACTACACAACATTCAAAATACAAAGAATTAATCTAAAAGGAAGATCTACCAAATAATGGCAAGTTTTTCAAGAAAGCCTGAACCATAAACTCAATGAGAAACTTGATGAAGATGAAAGACAACTACTAGCAAATAAAATCTGAAAAACTTTCAAAGATTTATTTTTAGGGCAGCTTTTAACAAATTAACAATAAAAAAACTAGTATCAAATAAGGAGAAATAATACAACCACAGTCCAGAATTTATGCGATACAGAAGAGCTCTTCAATTAAAAACAGTCTTTAAGAAAGTGGAGGCATCAAAAGAAATAACAAATATACAGGAGCTCAGTGTAACTATTGAAAAACATAATGCTATCCATGATTTATATCATCAGATAGAAAACTATTGCATCCAATTTAGCATCTTTAACATTTCCTGGATATTCTTGAAAAAGATATCTAAGATACAATAAAAGAGCTCAAGTTTATAAGTCAAAACTTAGAAACCAAAAAAGTAAGAGAGAAGATCAAATCAGCTTTAGAACTAAAATGTAATGATCCCAAACATAATCAAAAGAAGATGGTAAACTTGCTAATAACTAAAGAAAGAAATAAAATAATATTTGACTGGATCAAAGTCAAACAATATGATATGGAATACATAATGACAAACAAAAAAAAAATTAAAAAAGAAATAAGAAAATTCCATTAAGAGGTTTTCAAAAAGTGTGATACCAACTTTGCCAATCTTATTGAAGAGTGAAAAAAGAAATATGATTTCAAGCAGTATATCCAAGATGTATGATACAACAATCTTTTAGAATCAATCACATATAAAGAATTGGAAGAAACTCTCCATGTGCTTTCAAATAACAAAACCTTAAAAAAATCCCAGATTAATTATGAAATGCTAAAGAAATTGAGTTAAGAATAAAGAATATCTGTGAAATATGCTGAATATCTTCTTAAGATGAAAAGTTATACCTGTATATTGGAAACAAAGTCACATAATATATATCCAATAGCTAAATCAAAACTATGGGGGTGTTAATTGGCAAATACAAGACCAATTATACTACTAGAAGTTATTAGAAAGTGCTTTACCAAAATTCTAACTACCAGAATAGAAAACACTTGCAAGATTAACAATATTCTTAAGGGTTTCAATTATGCAGAATTACCAGGAGAGCGCACAACAGAACCTATTCAAATTCTCAATAATATCTGCAAAAATGCAAAATAAAACAAAAAAAAAGCTGTGGATACTCTTTCAAGACACAGCCAAGGCATATGAAACTATTAGTCTGAAAATAGTAATCAAAGTAATGGAAAAGATCAAGGTATTCAAAGGTTTTATCAAAATCATGATAAGCCTGTTCCAAAGTAGGAAGTTCAAAATAATATTCGAGAATAACCTCACAGAACCAATAAGGCAGGAGATGGAATAGACCAAGGAGAAACCATCTTACCACTGATGTGAAGAATTTTCTATGACTCTTTGCTATGCAAAACCTAAAAATATATAGAACAGAAATATAAAATAAAAGTCTTATGAAATCCTGATCTAAATAATATTACCACTAATAAGCTATATTTGAGATATGTAGTTATAGCTTTCATGAATGATATTATATGAATAGCAAGGTCCAAGGAAAATATGAAAAAGATTCTAGAAACAGCAAAGATCTTTTACAAAGCAAATAACTTTCAGATTAATAGCAACAAGTTAGTATTAATTACTATCAATAATCCTGACCATTATCCAAAAGAAGTTTATGCAGAAATTAACAAAGAAGTAATTAGAAAGATAAAGAAGAGCAAGCAAGATTTCTGGAAATATGAATATGCAATCAGAAAACTGCAATTGAACTCAAAGAAAGAATTTGAAAAGAAATCAATACTGTTACAAGAGTTTTCAAAAATAAGAAAATGATCAATAAGCAGGTTTTTTATATACTAAATAGAGTTTTGATTCCAAAAATAGAGCTTAGAATGTAGCATAGCATATTGTTCTGGAAAATATGCAATAACTTGATGATAGTATATTGCAAGCTCTTCAAGAACAAAGCAACTTTATATAGATTCATCCCAACTGTATGATCTATTATCTAAAGATACACAATCTTAAAAGTATATGGATACTTCAAAAAAAAAGCCAAATAACTGGACTTTGTAATAGAATAAATAATCAGGGTTCACAGGGCTTACTACAATTATCAGGTTGAAACAAATACAAATTAAGTACTGAGAGTCCCACGATTTTCTTTTATATAAATTTCTAGGTTACTTTGATAATAAAAGAAATTTCACATTACAAGTTCTAAAGTTGATTAAAGATTTGGGACTAACTTTCCAGAGCTGGAAATGGAATAAAATCTTCAAATGGACCAAATTCAATAGTCCAATTCAAGAATACCTAACACTAGAAAAATATAGAAAGGCAATATCATTATTGCAAAATAACAGGTTAATATATATAGACCAGTTAATAAACCAAAACCTCACAAAATTCAGAAAGTGAAGAATGATTCAACTTATTCAGCATACTAGCAAAGGTCTATTCTAGGATAGTATGATATCCTATAAAGAACCATAACTAAAGAATGTATAGAAGACCTCACAATACTTTAAAAAAAGGGATAGAAAGAAGAGTGGCTATAAAAATGCATCAAACCTGAACCTAATAAAGATAAAAGAAAGAAAACCCGAATAGTTGTTCAAAAAAAGAATCAATAAATAGTATGGGAAAACTGATTCAAAAGAATAGCCAAGATACTATAATAATTCATTATTTCAACTATCAAGAAACAGATGATAGTCTAAAAACAGTTCTTATAAAATATGCAATATACTCACTAAACAATAGAAATAAAAATAAATGTAGTATAGAAATAGAATTAGATTTGATCTATACTATACTATCTTAAATTATAAAAAAATACTAGAAGAGTGCAATCACTAAAAGTTTCTTATTTCCTATTGGAACTAGATAGTATAATAATTAAGAGTATAGTCTCAGAAATCCAAAATTTGACAAATGATCAAATTGAAAAAATAAAACAAGTATTAATAGAAAATTGGAAACAAGAAATACTCAGAGACAATGTTAAGCAAGGAGTATATCAAGATTACCTACTTGAAATTTTTTACACAGTTAAGAATCACAGGAAAAGTTGACCTTCTACTTTGATAAATAGTTAATCGATTATGGGAACAAAAATGCAAAAATGGATACAGTATGAATACAAATAGAAGGAGCTAAAAAGGAAAGTAAATTTTAGACAGAAGTCAAAAACTGGTTCTTGTTCACAAGGACAAAATTGGTAGTACTAGTTACAATAGCTTTAATAGTTCTGATATATAGTACAGTTGAGATTTTTATAGATAGTCGAGTCTACATCTCTAAATGGAAAAAGCTAGAGAAAGAAGATCCAAAGATGATAGCTAAAAGAAGATTTGAAGATGATGGCTAAAAGAAAATAATTGATTATTATAGACAAGAATGCTAGATCTTGTAAAGAAAAAGCATATTTAACTAATATTGATTCAGATTAAAGTTCACTCTAATGATCCATAGAATGAAGAAGCAGACTGACTGGTCAAATAGGCATTAAAGCTATCAGCAATAGAATAGAAGAGTCTCAAATCAAGCAAGATATCTACAGAAACTACGTGATAAGAAGAAATAATAGATAGTTCAATATGACAGTTCATAAAACAAGTTAATAAAAGATTAATGACTTTATTATAGATATAGCAACACAAAATATTGACAAAATAGCATTACCAAGTTCACAAGTATCAAATCTACTCATTGAATCTAGTATAGGATAGGTTAAAGAAAGGAAATACATGAGATACTTCTTCAAAAGCTTGCAGAAAAGAAGCTTCCTGATTAAATTGATTAATAATGAACTGTCTATCTTAAGCAAGCTAGTAATAAGAAGATCAAACCTATATAAGCAAGCAAGATATATAGTATGCAATCAGTATCAAGAGACAATAGAACATTTATTAGAATGCTCTGGTCATAAGATTGAGATTCTAATGGTATAGTAAAAAGAATTTGAGACTTTTCTTAAAGAATTTGACAAGTTGTATTAAGAATGTAAGAAAGAAGTAGATGAAAAAATGGTACAACTAGCAGTCAACACTAGAAGAGAAAAAAATGAATTAGATAAATGGACCTTCAAACTAATAAAATCAGCCTTGCAAACTGGTTTGAGCACTGTTAACTTTTGCACAGAATTAGTAGAAGGCAATACAATCAAAGAAGTTGTTAATCTAAATTGTCATGGAAAGAAGTTAGGAACAATAATAAAAAAATAGATTCTAAAAGTACAAAAGAAGGTTTCAACCAGATCTGGAAAACAAGTCTATAATATGAAATGTGAAAAAATCATTGAATAGAAACAAGAACAAAGAATTGATAGAAGAGCAAAATATAAAAAAATTCAGGAAGTAAGAAGGCAAGACTCGCAAGATAATCTGGTCACAAAAGTATAAGACAAAAAGAGAAAGAGAAAGAGAGTAAAAACAAAAACCTTGTAAAAATTATAAGAAATAGGATTAAATATAGGATGAAGTGATTAGGTTTTAATCCTCATTAGACCCTCATGCAGTAATCTGCAGTAGTAACCTGCAAGTGATGATGTTAGAAATTGGAAGGGTTTTCATCTGAACTACTAATAGAGCAATAAATCATTTCTGAAGTTGTACTTAAAGTCTTAAATAAATATAAGACTTTAATGAGTGAGTTAGTTAGAGATTTAGCTTTAGTGACACATATATAATATATAGCTTACAATTGTTTAATAAAGTATATATAACTAGTCTGACAGAGTGTAAAAAAAAAAAATCTATTTTATTAATTTTAATATAGTACATACAGTATTATTTGAATTAATAAATTATTTACTAATACTATTTCTCTATATATCTCTTATACTATTGAAACTAATATGTCTAGGCTCTATTAGTACTTGCATTAAAGTAAAAAATGTCATAATTTTTTTGAGTATATTGCCTATTATGTTCATTGTATTAGTTGATTGTAATTTATTTGATATTATTTTTTTTAAGTATTTTTGCGTTAACTTTTTTTTATTTTTTTTTTTGTCAATATTATATTGATTTTCATATCTTTTTATCATTATAATATTTCTTTTTATCTGTCAATTTATATATTAAATATCAGAAATCTTATATATTATATAATATTTTTTAATTTTTAAATTTTTTTTTTTAAGCTGGCTCAGCCTTGTTTATTAGCTTGATAAAGTAATATACAACTGTACATTGTAAGGATTACAAAGAATATTATACATGCTATTAAACTTCTTAGGGCTAGTTAGATGCTCTAAAGAATCCATCAGATGGCTTATTGCCACTCCAAACTAAGGGAGAACTAACCTGACAAGGCAAAGCTAGCGCAAGGTTCAAAAGAGAAGATGGATATAATGTTAGTGTTTTCAAGAATAAATTGTTTTATATATTGATTAATTAGATCTATGTAGCTATTTTTGATAGCTTGTTCATTTATCCATCTGACTGAACTTGGAGATGTTTTTTCATATTTGTGATGTTTTTCTTTTTTCCTTGAGATTACATGTTTCTTCTTTCACCTTAGGAATGTTTCATTCCTGGCTTTCCAAGTTGAGTACAGGAGTTTTTTTCATTCTTTTGATATTTCGGCTATGCAGTCTTTTCTTTGGCTACATTGTGGATTGTTCGATGAATTGTTTCGATAGTGGATTTAAAAAAGGTCTCTTTGATGAATAATTTGAGCTGCTGTGAAGTATTCAAGGTTATGTTACTTTTTATTATAGTTAAAGCTTGACTTTTTCTTTCTCTAGATATGTGCTTGAGTATTGCTTTCTGGATCATTGTTATGGCTTGATATTTAATATCTGTTTTGTTGTGTTGACACAGGAAAGAGTGGTAGTTGTCTTCCACTTGATCACACCTGCAGCATTTATTGTCTTTATATAGTAATGGTCTTCTACTATATAATTTGGTTTTGATTAGAAGTTTGTTATTTCATAAGTTTAGTAAGAACTTGTGAATTTGCTGGTCTTCAAATAAGATATTTGTGTTGCTAATCTGAGATGGATGTAGGTAGTTGTATGTTTCTTGCCAATGGATATGTTTGTATTGTCCAGTAAAGTCTGTAAGTATTCTGTTAAATAAGTGTCATTGTGTAATATATTTTGCCTGAATGATCTTTTTGCAAATGTTCTTTGCAGATATATCGATTTGGGTGTTGTTCCACTGTGTTGTTATATATATTTGTAGATTCTGAGTGGGTTGAATATTGAGAATACTGGTACCCAGATGCATTTCTTGTGGACCTATTCCTATTGAGGCCAGTTGATCTGCTTGTTTATTGTGTTTGATACCTGAGTGGGCTTAGACTTTAAGAATTTGCAATTTGAGGTATCTTGCAATGCAGGTATCATTTATGGTTTGCAAAATATGGAAGTTTTTTTGTTTTTTAATAAGGCGTGATGTTGAGGCTTTCAATGTCTGTTGAATGCAATTAATTGCTGTTTAGCTGTTTGTGAAGATGTCGGCTATTGAATTTTCTGGTAGGATTAATATTGCAGTTGTTATAATCATAATTTCTACTCTTGAAGATGAGGGGTGTATATGGGTTTGGGTTTTGAATGTATGTTCTTTATTGTTTGGAGTGATGATAATCCAGCTTAGTCCCATGTATGGTTTTTTGTTCCATTTGTTGAGAGAGCCATCTGTGTAGATTTTGAAGTATGAATATGTAGTTATCTTTTCAGATATAGTTATGAGATTGGAAATTTGGTCTTGGCTACCGATAAGGTGTATTGTAATGTGTGAGGATACTGTATTGTGGAAGATGCTTACTGTTGAAGGCTGATTGTAAGCTTGTGGAATTGTGTATATCTGATTTAATGCAGTGTTCTAGTGAGACTCTTGATCTGTACTGAAGATTTCCATTTGAGATGAAATGCTGAAAAGTGGATATATGACTTGCCATAACTGGAATTTTGACAGCTTTCTATGCCTTAGTATTGAATAAGCAGTTCTGATCACTGCCCCCTTCATTCAAAGGGCATCCATTGCATTTGCTGAGTAGTAATTTATTACTTGTTATATTATGGTAATATGTGTAAGTTATGTTACTATCTAAATTATTTCTTTTCTTCTTGCCGATAGTAATTGAGTCTCTTATATGAGTTGCTGCCCAGTATAATTTTTGAGTGTGATGCTCTATTAAGCTAATGCTTTAGAGTAAAGGATTTGTGCTATTGCTTTATAGGTATAGTGTTTTGATTGTGAGATCATTTATTTTATGTTGGAGTTTAGTAAACCATTCTGGAGTATGTCCTGGGGGTTGTTTGTCTCTGTACCTAATAACCTGTAGCCAACGAAGTGTGTGGGTTCTCTTAGTATTTAGTATTTGTCCTGTGAATAAGAGATTGTATTGGCAAGTTGTTTTCTATATGTGCGTTAGAACTGTGGAGTTATGATATCTTCTATTGTTGTGTCTACTTTGTGGATTATGGTGATTGCAGGTTTGCATTCATTCAAGAGAAAGTTAAATCCATGTTTTTTAAGTAAAAGGATGATTTAATATGTAAGATTCTTTTCTGCTGATATGATAGGTGTGGTGCAGTGTGCGAGAATGCTGTTTGTTAATCAGAACTGATTCTAGACCTATTGCAAGTGGTGTTGGCTAGGTCTCCTGTGATGTTCTTTTAATTGATTCTTTGGATCCAGTTGAATGCATGCACTTGAAGCTGTCTATCCCATAGATGAAAGATACCATATTTGAGCGGATTGTAGATGACATTGTTGGGTATTGTATTTGCTAGTCCTATTTTATGCTTGAATATGCTTGCCAGTTTACTGGAGTATAATATATGATTAATAATATATCACATCTGTTTGTTAGTGATGGTTTTGCTTTCTATAACTTAGCATGTTTGTAAGATTTTTTGTTTGATGAGTTGTTTTGAATACTTCTTTGAGATAGTTGCATTATACCATACTCTTAATATTCTAACAGGAATGTCATTGTTACAGCCTGTGATGTGTTTATTATTCAAGTGTATCCCTGTCATCCTATCTCTATGGTTGCTGTTAATAATAATGAGGAAGGACTTTTGTGGATTGACCTATATGTTATCGATATGATAGAATTGTTCAGTGATATTTACAATATGTTGAAGGTCTGTATTGTTTTCTGCCAGCCATGTAGTATCATCCATATATGCACTTGTAGGAATTGATATTGTTTTGCAAATGGTGAGTTGGTCTATATACCTTGTATGATAAGATGAAACTATATAACCTCTACATGTTGTTTGAACTGTGAAGAGAAGGGGGTCATAGAAGATTCTTCACAATAAGGGAGAGATAGTGTCACCTTGATCTATTCCATCTAGTACTATGTATTCTTCTGTGAGTCCATGACATATGATGACTGCATTTGTTTGTTTTTTGAGCAAGTTTGTGAGGAGTGTTGTAATTTGTCTTGGGACTTTGATATGTTGTAATGCCAATTAAAGCATTTCAATATTGATTGAATCATATGCTTTAGACATATCTGACTTAGTATCCAGGCTTGTTTGTTGAATTCTTTGGCATCTTCAATAATGTTATTGATTATATGAATTGGATCTTGTGTACTGCTGCCAGGTAGTGCCACTCAGTTTAGCTCACATAGAATAGAGTGTTTTGTTATATTATCTACCAATCTATCTGTTATTATTTTTGTAAAGAGTTTCTGACCTGTATCTAGGAGTGTAATTGGTCTTGTGACATTGATATTGTTGTTCCAGTCCTTGAGCATGTCTTTTATTAATTATATGTTCATGTCTGCTCAATTGTAAGCAATATACATTATAGATCTCTTTTGCTTATATATCTTACATGATAAACTATTTAGTTACATACATCAACAAGTATTGTACATATAATGTTTATAGTAGATCTATCTATATATGAGTAGCTATATATACTGTATATCCTACATAATGCTATATACTAATACTACTTATTTGGAAAGACTCGTAAATCCATCTTAATTTTTTCTAGAACAATTTTTTCTTAAGAGTATTCTAGTTATCAGGCTGTCAATTACAGTATCCTGAACCTTGGTTCATTCAGTTTTTTGAAGTGGTCCATGACTTTGTTGCCTCCTACCAAGGCCTCCCAATAGTAAAGTCTGTGAAACCCGGTATAGCTATGCACTTTGCTTTGAGAGGTATACTACCAGTTTGGAGTCTACTCTTCTTATTACCATTGGGTAACGTGGTCGTATCAAGGATGATCCTATCCGATCTTGGATATTTGATTAATCACATTCTTTATATAGACCAATAACTATATTCAGAAATATCAGTTAATTTATGGTTAGGTCAATGAATACAGATCCTATCTGCTTTGGTTAAATCAGAGAAATCGAATTAGCTCCCTAGAGGATTTGAACCTATATCTTGTGATTTAACCTATGAAATGCTAACCACTGCACTATTGATCCATAGGTCTATAATATTTTTTAATATATTAATAGGCTTGTTATAACCTTTATTTTTATAATTAAGGTATCTAAAACCTAGTTAATGCCTTATTTGAAGATGAAGATATTTAAGTCTTTTATATTAAGCCCAATTCTATTATTTGTAATTGAAAAGGATTTCTCATTTTTTCTATATTGTAGTTCTCAGTGTATATTTTTAATATATTTCTTAATAGATATTAATTCTATATTATAGATAGATAAAAAGATGGTTATTGTTTTTTATATAGTTATCTGTGATTTTTATTAACTTAAAAATAATAATATATATATTCTAATACATAATAAATATATTACATATTATATCAAAAAAAAACTCTTTTCCACTCACATCCAAATTCTTAAAAATTTCTTTTTTAGGAAATTTTTTCGCAAAACCAATTTTTGGGACGAAAAAGAGAGTTTCTAACAAAAACACAATATATTTTCACAACAAACAACACCAGAACAAGGGCAAACACAAAACAGTACAACACTAAGAAGTGGCAGAACCATCCAAAGAAAAACACACACAAGTATGGAATTAGAAGTGGTCCCTACAGAACACGAAAGTATTGAAGCAATTTTCAAGGTAGATAATTCACAAACAGCAAGACAATAACAACAATAACAAAACCAACTCTACCATAGAGAAGTGAAACACCGCGACCATTTCATCAGCGCACTATCCTCACCAAAGGCTTTCAGCATGTCGGTGGCATCAGAAATTGACTGGTTTGAAGAAAGTAAAGAAGCACAACAAGGAATACAGGACAAGGGCAAAGGCAAAAAGACAGGCCCAAAAAACCAAACACCGCAACACCCTCCCCTCACAGATTGGCAAACACAATATGGAAGAAAACGTTTCAAGAAAGTATTTCCCTTGGAGCAGGTTCCTGGCAAAGATATTAACAGCCAACTATACTCAGTTAAGACAGCACTCGCAAGATACACCTTTAGACAAACACATAACCATCTTGTTCACAGATGAAAAAGAAGCCGAAATGGCATCCACTATCAAACTAGACAGTAACACCACTATCCAAATACAAGAAATGTCAATCCACAATTATATTACCATAAAGAGCAAGACAATGAGAGTATGGGATATTCCCCTGAATGTAACACGTGGAGAACTCAAAATTGCACTAACCAAATATGGACCAATCAGATCACTACACATGAAAACATGGGGCTTGTGGCAATTCGCAGATGTGGAATATGAAAAACAGGAGGACTATGATAGAGTAATCCTCAAATGGTCTATAGGTTTCAAGCAAGACATGTACAGAATTTTTCTATTTCTTAATACCAATCAGATTAAGAAGAAAAGAAGCAAATTCACTGTCAAACTGATCAACCTACTACCCGGCACTATGGGATACAATCTTAAACAAATTATTGAGGCAACCAAGGCAAAAACTTGCTACATCCCTTGGTTCAATTCTTATAAAAAAAACGTTTGGCAATCATCAGCTTCAAAGATGAAGAAACACTGGCAGAAGCACTCAGATTTCCAGCTCAACTAGGCAATATTAAACTTAACTAGATCTTCATGAACACAAAAATATGTCACTTGTGTTCCAGCTCAGAACATCAAGTCAAAGACTATCCAATCCGAGAAAGACAACAAGTCACCAGAAAAAGAAAACAAAATAATGTCAAAAAATTTGGCAAATTATATAGTAGATTCAAACTTAGTGGTGCTCCATCCCTCTGAACATCACAAAATGATCAAAACAATTGATCAAGAACCTTTGCAGCAGTGGTAAAGGACTCCTCCCAGCACAATATTATCAAGAAAGAAACAAAAAGACCACTAAAACAAGAAGCACACGATATTTCACTTCATAACATCTTGAAAGCAGTTCAAGCAATCAGGACAGATATCGGATAAATCAAGGCAGAATTAGTATAACTGGATCAAAGAATAGGATATCTTGAAGATAACAGCTATTACTACCACTCTTATGAAGCAGACAGAGAGACTTCCATCGAGCAAAATAATGAATCAATCATGGCTGACAATATAAGTATGACCTCAAACACATCCAGAAAAAGAAGGGCAACTAGCCCAGTACAAGACATTCGACAAGATTAAATCTGTATCAATCAACAACTATCAAGATTGGAAGGAAATATGAGCGCCATCTCAACTTCGCTCACAGAGCTAATCAACATTCAGGACCCCTCCTCATCAGACACAATCCCATCTTCTACATCCAACCAATAAGTGAAGCATTCAATATATTTTTAGAAACCGTCAATAAATCATTATGCAACACTATCACAGATTCCTCTAATACAACAGACAACTTTTACAACCCCATATGGAAAATTATCATACACAACATATGTGGAATAGTAAATGATACTAAATGCAACACATGGCTAGAACTCTGCAATCTTAACAATTGGCAAATTATAATTACT
>CAJVPT010001849.1:0-19684 GCA_910592055.1 Acaulospora colombiana | reverse complement strand
TATTTCTTATTGTTTTACTAGTTTTTATTAAAAGTTTCTTTTTGTGTTGTAGCTGGCTTCTTTTGTTTTCCAAGAAAATTACCAAAAAAGGAAATTTTTAGGAAAACTGGGGATCAGCGGAAAGAGTTTTTTTTTTTATTAATTTTTTATTTGTAATATTTAATAATAATAATAATAATAATAATAATAATTTTCATTAAAGAATATATAATAATCTCGAAAAATTGGTAGAAGAATCAAAAAAAAAAATCAAATTATTTTTTTTTTTGACAATATATATATACAGTATATATATTTGAAAGAATAAAAAATTATTATTATTATTTTTTTTTTAATAGGAGAGTCAAAAATTATTATCATTTTTTTTTTTTTAGCAAGAGGATCAAAAATTATTATTATTATTTTTTTTTTGATAGGAGGGTCAAAAAATTATTATAATTTTTTTTTTTTTTGACTAAAGGGTCAAAAATTATTATTATTTTTTTTTTTTTGATGGGAGGATCAAAAATTATTATTAATTTTTGGTGGAAAGGTCAAAAATTATCATTATTATTTTTTTTTGATGGGAGAGTCAAATTAATTTTTTTTGGTGAGAAGATCAAATTAATTCTTTTTGATGGGTTAAAAAGAATTTTATAAATAAAGAATTATTATTTAGTATAAATTAAATTTGATTTTTATTTTAATGTAATACAATTATTAATTATATAATAAATATATTAAAAATATATAGACCTGGGAGTCAATAGTACAGTAGTAGTGTTTTCAGGTTGCAATTACAAGGTCTGTAGTTCAATACCACTTAAGGACCTAAATCAAAAATTATCCTTCTAATTAGGTTTGACCGATTATCCTGTGAAAGTTATATCCAATCATCCAGAACAAGTTCTAATCAGGTTAGATTGCATGAAAATAGGATTTCTGGCCTTCCGTTGATTAGGGACTGAGATCTATAGTCATACTACTGGAAGGATTGCATAAAGAAAGGCTTCTGGTCTAGCCTTCCACAAATGCCTTAAACCTACTCTGACTTGGCAACCTCCAGGACCCCACTCTACTAGCTCAGGATATTCCAATCTGATGCTCTACTTAATTAAAAATTAGTCAATAGGGACTGATCCAATGCTACAAGTGGTAATAAAGAAGAAAAGTGCTCCCTTTCGAAATTTGAACGAATAATATCGAAGAATATTGGAGGGTGTTATCTATCCCGTTGGGTATACACAACTATAAACTAGCTTAGTAAAACAATAAAAAATTTGTAAGTTCAATATTAACTAGTCTAGACTAGCTGTTGATAACTGTGTATTAACCATTTGGCCTCTAGCTAGGTCTGTCCACTCACAGAGTAATTGAGATCTATTTAGGACAAACCACGATAGGTTATCATTAAGCTATATAGTTATAGAAATATATAGTTTGTAGAAGATGATTGATGTAACTGCTATAAAATTTAATTATCTGTCAAAATTAAGTTAATTCTTAAATAAAACTTGCATTTAATATCAGTTGCAATTTAAAAAATATATATATATGTACTTAAACTTTTAATCTATAATGCCTTAACAATTATCACTTGAAAAACGTGCACATATAAGTGTTTTGCTTGAAGAAGGTTATATAAGTTGCCAAATTGCCTCTCGTAAAAAAGTTGCACATTTAACTATTATTAGACTATATCAAAAAATAAAATTAATAGGTAATTTATAAAATAGATCCAAATCAGGATGACCACAATATTTTTCTAAAAGATTTGAAAGAAGAATTGTATAATATATCTTAACTGTAAATGTTTTATAGCTGTTAATATTCAAAAAAACTTAAAATTGAAGAAAAGGTTGATGTTTCAACTGAAACTATATGTCAAATACTTAAAAGAAATAAATTTAAGTCAAAAGTTAAAAGTAAAAAACCATTATTTAAAAAAAAACATATGCAAAGGTGATTAAAATTTGCTAAACAATATAAATATTGGACTATTGAAAATTGAAAAAAAATAGTTTGATCTGATAAATGTAAATTTATATTTTATGATTCAAATAGTAAACAATATTGTTGAAAAAATCTAATGAGTCTTTAAATAAATGATATATTAAATTAGTAATTAAATTTGGTGGGGGAAATATAATGGTTTGGGATTGTTTTTATTCTCAAGGAATTGAAAATCTTTATTACATTAGTAAGAAGATAGATAGTAAACTTTATTATCAAATACTTGAAGATAATTTTCTAGAAACACTTGAATGGTATAATATAAATAAAAATAATATTATCTTTCAATAAGATAATGATCCCAAACATATTTCAAAAACTTGTTATAGCCTAGATTGATAATAATATTATTAATGTTCTTGAATTGCTTGTTCAGTCACCCAATCTTAATCCAATAAAATATTTTTGGAATGAAGTTATATATCATTTACATATATCTTTAGACAAATTATAAGTAAAGAAGTTTTATGGAATAAATTATAAGATATTTAAAATAATATTAAATTAGAAAAACATATTAAGTTAATTGAAACAATGCTGGGAAGAATTAATAATATTATTAAAGTAAAAGGTGAATATACTGAGTGGTAATTTTTCTATTAACACATAGTATAGATCAAACTCAGTTTTAGTTAACTTATTTTTATTCATTATAATTTATTTATTAGTATTATTCAATATATAACATAAACCAAATTTGGGTTTTCTAAATGTATTATCAAATTTATTTTTTATTATTAAAAATAACAAGCTAAACTTATAATTATAATATAGTTATAAAAAAAAATTGCAAATAATATAAATTTAAAAAAAATTAAAAGCTTTTAATTTCTTTAATAAAAGTATTCTATTCATTATTTCAAAAATTTTCTAACCATATTATTGTCACACTATTAACAATATCTAATAAAATACAATTATTATTAAAAGTGTTCAATAATTCTATTAAATAAGGACTAGTTACAATAAATATATACAATTTTTATATAGAAATGCTTTCTGAAAACTGTGGAATATCAATATTTAAATTCAAATTATCACTTGATTCTCCTCTTTTTTTTTTCCTACCTTGAATATATTGAATTCTAAATTTGCTTAATCCTGTGTCACCAACATTAAAGAGATCCTAAAGTGAACTTTTATCCATAAGAAGGGCTCTAACCTAAGAAGCTGTCTTTGTACCTTTTTCTCAAATGGCATATTTGAAAACTTATTCTTTTAGATAACTGTATACTTGTTCAAATTCATAAAGAAATCTTAATGATATCTTTATGAAACTTCAGAATAATATATAAAGACATTAATCTTCTGGATCAATTTGTAGCATATATTTATCAAAGTTGAAAATATTGATATTTGCCTTTTTATAAATTCAGATTCCTCCAAATTGATGAGTTATTTTTAAAATCGCAGGGTTCAAACTCGTCCAATCAGGATCGAGCAGTGTTACCTGCAATATAGAAAAAAAAGCAAATTAATTTTGTTGATCAGTTGTAAACTCTTTTTCAAACCCCTTTCTTAGTAAATTAACTATTCTTAGTAAATTAAATTTGGCCAAAAATCAGGTGTTCATTTTGGGTCACAAATAGATATAGTCGATAATCGGTCAATGTGATAGGCAGGTTGCGGGTGGGACTTTGTGACATTTAATGGTATGGAAGGGATGGATTTTTGGATTGAGGGATCTGCAAATTTATTTTACCATATTATGTCAGTATAATAATTCTTATCTTAGCAAGATAAATCTAACCAATCATGTTGTTTTAGATAAATTTTTATTTCGAGGCGAAGGGTATTATTTTTTTATCTATAGCATGTAGACAGTTTGTGGGTATTATTTTTTTATCTATAGCATGTAGACAGTTTGCGGGTATTATTTTTTTATCTATAGCATGTAGACAATTCGCAGGTATTATTTTTTTATCTATAGCATGTAGACAGTTTGCAGGTATTATTTTTTTATCTATAGCATGTAGACAGTTTGCGGGTATTATTTTTTTTATCTATAGCATATAGACAGTTCGCGAGTATTATTTTTTTTATCTATAGCATGTAGATAGTTCGCGGGTATTATTTTTTTTATCTATAGCATGTAGACAGTTCGCAGGTATTATTTTTTTTTATCTATAGCATGTAGACAGTTCACGGGTATTATTTTTTTTATCTATAGCATGTAGACAGTTTGCGGGTATTATTTTTTTTATCTATAGCATGTAGACAGTTCGCGATATTATTTTTTTTATCTATAGCATGTAGACAGTTCGCGGGTATTATTTTTCAATATAAATGATGTAATGTTTGGTTTGATTTGTGATACTGTATGTTAAATGAAATTGTGATGAGATTTTAAGATGTTGCGAATTAGATTTTATGAATATTAGATTTTAGATGTGCATTTATTGAAGATCTTGATGATTTTAAATTTTTTGATTTTGTGAATGAAATCAGATTAGATTTGCAAATAAAATTTTAATAAGTATATGGAAGTAAAGTATAAAAACGAATGATTATTGATTTGATAAAATTAAAATAAAATGTTATCGAAAGATAAAAAATATAATCGATTTATTTATTGCAATTTTATATTGTTTATGTCTGGGGAGGCTCTGTTTTTAACTGAACAAGAGTTTATTGAAACGTATAATCAAAAGATTAAAAATATATATTGAAGTAATTGAAATAAAATTCAATATGTAGTATTTCAATTTGAAAATACTGAGCTTGAGGGTCTTCATATACAAGGATACATTCATTTTTTGAGCAGCATGTTATTTGATATTATAAGGAGCAAGACAAGGAGTATGTGAAGTAAGTATTGAAAGATTTCAAAAAATATAAAAAGGGTGAAGTTATCATGAATGAGAATGGAATTCCATTAAAGGAGACTTGTGAAAAAACAATATCAAAAGGAATAAAGGGAATCTTTGAGTTTCATTCGATGCATGTAGGATTTGCGAATGCCAAGGATAAGATGGATTGTATTCTTTATTGTAAGAAGGTTTACAACAAGTGCAAGTATCATAAGCACAAGTCAAATTGTTTGAACAGGGATGGAACATCAAGATGCAATTGTCATAAGTGCAAATGTGATTATTTTGATTTGTCCAAGTTTTGTTCAAAATGTGATGATAGTTGTATATAGTATCATACATGGGTACGATATAATAGGAGCATTGATCCTGAGACTTGGTGAATTTAGATGGGTACTCCCGTTGAATATGGAAAAGGGGTCAAGAGAGATCTTCAGGATGCTTTACTGAGAGATTGAGAGATTATTGCTAAATCTCAGGATTGAATTAGGGCTGGTCAATCGACTGTGAGAAAAGAGATTATTAATATTATTGATAACAAGGAACTGGTGACTCAATCAATGTATGTGACTTTAAAGATAGCAGAAAAGATATGTGAAAAGGAGTTGACGAAACAAATTTTGGAAAAAAGATTCTTTCCTCACAATTTTTTCTTTTATGGAGATTCAAACACTAAGAAGACAACGATCTTATGCAAATTTGTTGGATTGTTATCTGGTGAAGGAGAAACATGTTTCAAATCAAAGGATATTAAGTATTTAATGAATATGAGAATCAGTTGTGTATCGTTATGGAGGAATTTAGTTACAATTTGATCAGATATGAGAATCTTTTGAATATTTGTAAGGAAGATATGGCGGTGATTCCTAGGAAATTCAAGTCACCGGTGAATGTGGTATTCAAGTTCAACATATTGACATCCAATCTTTCATTTGATGATATCTATGAATTTGGAGGAATGTATGAGTTCAATGGAAAGGAGAAGAAGAATCTGAGACATCGAAAGGTGTTGTATCAAAGATTTGATAGATCAGCTGATTATTCACATGGTTATGTGATTAATTTGAAGGGAGATTATTTTGAGGGATATATTGAATGGGTATTTAAAAATGGAGATGTGAATAAATTTGTTGGTGAGAGGTTTGATGTCAAGTTTTTTGAAGATATTTCATTGGTAGATATGAAGCAATACATGTATAATGATCAGATATCTGATTTATATGAGAAGGAAGGTAACATATATTTGAAGATGGAGATTAATGTATTGGATATTATTGGTGGATATTATGAGATTGTTGATAATTCATTGTTGGTATATAATAAATATTGAAAGGGTGATGAATACGAGAGGTTGAAAAAACAACATACAAAGAAACATGATCGAAAGGTAGAAGATCTAGATGAGCGTGAATCAAAGAGATTGAGAATTGATAAGTCAACACCTGATAGTTTGATAATTGATGATAATTGATTTTATTTTATTATATTTTGAAATATATAAATATATGTATACTTGTATTAAAAATTTATCAAATTCAAAAGTTTTAAAATATCTAAAAATTCTATCTAAATTTTTGCCATAATCAACACAAATAATAACACAAATATCATTACTAATAAATAATCTTTTCAAATCTTTTCAAAATCTCGTCAATTTTTTTCATAATCTTGTCGAAAACTTTCATATTGATTTCAAATTTGAACTTGATTTCGATCTTGATTCAAGACCATAATTTCAATCAGCATTTGAATTATATTATCCTTATTTTGATAATTATTTTTTTCATGATTTTTTTTTTACACTTCATCTTTTTTTTTAAAAAAAATCAAATCACATTCGCATCATATTTATATTTTCACACAAATTTTTTATTGAAATAATGTAAAATAAATTTAGACTTTTATAATTAATATATATGATGCATATATATATGATACATATAAATAAAAATTCTTAATAAATATGATATATAATAAATAATAAAAATATATCCACACTCTTTTTCTTTCATATTACGAGTATCAACAGTAGTTATACAACCACATTTCGCATAATACTCTGAATAACAATCCATTTTCTTCACTTCACAACAAATTGTCATGATCACAAAAATTGTAATAATAATAATTGATCGTATTATTTTATTTGACAAAAAAATAAATCGATTTTATTTATACATTTTTTATATAACTATCATCAAGTCTCACGATAGTTTGTCTCATATTCAAGTCTCATGACCAGTTGTCTCATCTTTAGGTCTTACAACCATTTGTCTCATCATAAGATTAAACAAAAAATAAATTTATACAAAATTTACATATATTCAAACTTTTAGTATAAATTCAAACATGTGTCAATATAATTTTATTATATAATAAACTAACACATATATTATTTAAAATTAATTATACATTTGCCAACAACTTTAATATGAAAATCATCAATATTGATAATACTATCAGATACTTCAATATTTTTAATCACAGTCTTAATTCGTTTTTTATCAGATTTCACTATTGCATTAACAGATTTTGCCATTATTGTATCCTCAGGTCTCATGACAGTTATCTCATCACAAGGTCTCATAACCACCATCTCATCTTCAAGTCTCGTGACCACTGTCTCAACTTCAGGTCTCATGACTACCATCTCATCTTCAGGTCTCGCGACCACTATCTCAACTTCAGGTCTCACGACTACCATCTCAACTTCAGGTCTCACGACTGCCATCTCAACTTTAGGTCTCGCAACCATCATATCAAGTTTCATATCTTTACTGTTTTTCTTCTTCTGATATTTTATTTGATTCCAAATTTTTTGATGGTATTGTGCAAAATGTTTCTTTAAAGTATCAAGAAGTGGACTCCTGTATTGAACAGAACATTCTTTACAATTAAAATATCCACACGAATCAATTTCAAAATAATTTAAAATCTGATGTCTTTTCATCTTTAAAAATTCGTTATTAAATTCAAGAATTAAAATGACATATATTTATATATTTATTATTCGTAAAAATAAACCAATGATAACAAAGTCGTGATTCTCAAAATCTCATCTCAACAGTTCAAAATCTAATCTTTTATGAATATATCTGATAAATTTTATTATTTTCATTCTCATTTAACTAACGTAAAAAATCTTCTTTCAATTTATTCAAAAAATCTTCCCTAGAGACATCCGGAGTTTCTTTCAATCGATCATATACATAATCTTCTTATTCTGAAGATAAATATCTTTTAATTTTTTTACATAAATCATTAATCACCCTATCCTTTTTCCATCATAAAATTTCTTTACCAATTCATTCATAATACTTTCATTTTCTCTTCAACTAATACAAACTCATATTCAAGATCTTGCATAATAAACTCAAATTCATTTTCAGTCAGATGGCATCCAAGTTTTTCTTGTAAATTTTTGAATAATTTATTACTGATCGCGTAATGCTCTTGATTTTTGGAATCAACCATTTTTATTTAATTCAAATCCATCATATCCATATTTATACTTTATACTTAATTTTAATCAATTCTAAAAATATTATCTCTACAATTCATCTCTGAATATAAACTACGTAACTTTATAATTTTAGATTCTGTTATTGGATTTTCATCTGACCAACGTAAAAAATCTTCTTCTAATTTCTTTAAAAAAAATTCCCTAGGTATATCTGAAGTTTCCTTCAACTGACCATACATATAATCACTTTCTTTTGAAGATAAATATCTTTTGATTTTTTTACACAAACCATCAATTACCCTATCTTTTTCCCGTCGTAAAATTCCTTCAAACATTTCATTTGCATAATACTCGTTTCTCTCTTCAACTGATACAAACATCTTATATTCATTTTCAAGATAATATATGACAGATTCATTCAGTCAAACGTCATCCAAGTTTTTCTTGTAAAATTTTAAAAAATTCATCTCTAATTGCACAATGCTCTTTATTTTCGAAATCAAACATTTTTATTTTATCTACACTCATTGTACCTATATTTATACTTTTCAAATAAATCTAAATTTTATAAAATAAAAATCTAAATCTAAATCTTCTTCATCTACAAATACTTTAATTTAAAGAACCAATAACAAATATAAAAATAATAAAAATAATAAAAATTATTAAAATTATAAATAAATATTTTAAATATTTTTCACATTCTTGATTTGTGTTTTTTAATCGTTCGGCTTCTTGATTTTCAATAAATTTTTCGATCTGATTAAATCGTTTATCAATTAAATTTTCAATTGATTGGTATGTTTTTTCTTGCATCTCAGATATTTTAAAACTTTTGAATCTGTTAAATTTTTAATACGAGTATACACATATTTATATATTTCAAAATATAATAAATAAAATCAATCATCATCAATAATCAAACTATCAGGTGTCGATTCATCGATCCTCATTCTCTTTGATTCACGTTCATCCAGATCCGTATCATAATCTGTTAATCTCTTTAAATACCTATTCACATCAAAATCTAAAATATCAGGATACCTCTTCAAGTATTCCACCTTGTGCTCCTCAAAATGATGTCTCCAATATATCTCCCCATCCTTCATGATCACCTCACCCTTTACATTTTTATTGATCTCCTTCACCTTCTCAACCAATTCCTCAGTCGTCATGAATCCCTTATTATATTTCAAATCCCATCTCATATTTCGAAATACTTCCTCATCACCCTTCTCAAATACAATCTGAGTCGTTCCATCCTCAAATCGACCTGAAAATCGAATTACATAATCCAACCTTCGATCAAATTGTTGATAATCCTTCTTGTTACCATCGTCATCATCTACATTACTCGTCTTAAAATTATATGCCTCTTGAGATGACCTCGTGTTGGTCAAAAATATATATTTTGTTAAGAATAGTTCAAATCCAGAATACTTACATTCCACATCAAGAGGAGTATCATTTAAGACATTCACTATATCAGATCAATTCATCTTGATATAAAATTCATCTATCAACACGATCTCGTGCTTATTATATTTATATCCATTCCAATAATTCTTTCCTGACTTTTGATTATTGGGTTTGCTATACATCTCACCAGAAAATAACTTATTTATTAATCCCGTCTTTCCAGATCCACCCGGTCCATAGAAGAAGAAAGTCACCAGTCTCCAAAATTTTTCCATCAGATTATTAATCTTATAAATCTTCTCAATATTTTCATACCCATGCATATCATAAAACGGAGGAGCTATTCCATCTCTCACATTCTTGATAATCTCTTTATTGGCCATACTGATTCCATTCAAAATATTTAGTGCTGATTCATTATTAACCTTATTTTCATCGGCGCTCTTCTTAATTCCTTTATCATGATTAATTGAAGTACCCAATTCAATCCACCATGATTTTGGATCTATGTTCTCATCATATCGAGTCAAGGTACGATACTGAACACAACCCTTATCACATTTTGAACAAAATTTGGATAAATCAAAATAATCACACTGACACTTGTAACAACTGCATTTTGAAGTCCCATCCTTGTTTGGACAATTAGATCTGTGCTTATGAAGCTTGCACTTGTTATACACCTTCTTGCAATAGAGAATGCAATCCATCTTATCTTTTGCATTGGCATGTCCCACATGCATCGAATGAAATTTAAACAATCTCTTGATCCCACTTTAACGTGTCTTCTTGCAAACTTCCTTCATCAGATTTCCATCACCATTCCTAATGACGTCTCCCTTTTTATATCTTTCAGAATCCCTAAATGCATATTTCGTATACTTCTTTCTCTCCTCCTTATAACAACCAATCTTCTGAGGTTTCAAAAATTGCGCATAACCTTGAATATGAAGTTCTTTAAATTCCGTGACCTCAAATTGAAACACCATGTATCAAATAATATCTCGATTATCATGATAGAGATCAATAACTTGCTGCTTATATTTATCAATAAATTCTTAATCGATCAATGAAAATGCTTCACTTGACTTGAACAACGTGAAATTGAAATAACAATATCGATCACACTTCTTATCTTTCGACTGTGACATTTTATTTTTTAACTTTTATCAAATACATCTTATTTATGCTTAAAATCTATTTCATTATCAAGATCTAATCTAAAAATTAAACTCAAAATTCAAAATCTACATCATTTATGAGATCAAAATTCAAAATAACACAACATCACATCTCATTTATCAATTTCAGAACAAAATCTCATCAATTTTATTTAACAACTAAACATTACGTCATTCACAAATCCATATTTTTGCGAAAAAATTTCAATCCCAAAGAGCTGTACCGACATCGTTAAATACTATTTGAATATCGCTTGTATATTTTTCCAATTTTCCAACTCTATAGAAGTAACAAAAGTTTTTACAACATTTTGATTGATCCATTTTTAGCAAAAATCATAATCTTTTTTCATCACACTAATCAACATCCTGATGACCGTCAGCTTATAATATATTCATGAATAATAAGTACAATCATTAAGATCTTGATTATAACAAACACTCATTTCATCATACAACTTGGTAGAAACAAATTTTCTCATTATGACAACCATATACAAAAAGAAAACTAAACTTTCAAGCTTCCTCACAGCAGTTCAATTACTTCAATTGGTTTATTACTCACAGAGTATGCCTTGCATGTTTCATGAGGTCACATCGTATTTCAGATCAATCATACATGATCTAAACTGCGACAAACAGATTTCAACAGTCCAAACACTATGAAACTTTCACATATCATTACGCTCACTACATATAACCTAAAAGAGGTAAGAAATACATAGGTCAAAACATGAGACATGAAGATTCAGCGTTTGGCAAATCTATTGATCAACATATAAAACATTGATCTCACATCATGATGAATGATATAGAGATATCCAGATCATTTGAAAGCCTCACACACAATAGTTCACATGATGCATGACCTAAAGGAAATGCAAAAAATGTAAGTCATCACACAAAAAATAGATACAATACATTAATCACAGATGAATTTTTCTTGATCACACGTGCAAAAAAAATGTAAATTTTTAACTTGAGTCAAATATCTCAGCGGGGATATATCCTGGTCCTATGCTCATACTTGTGAGGGAAAAACTTTCAGTCTTGAGCTATCCAATGAGCCCTCATACGCTCTATTTAGATTAAAACTCGTGAAAATAGGGGTGGGTCCCATACGTGCACCATCATGGGTAAACAGAAAATTTGATACGTTTGATCTGATAACTCAATGCATAATAGATTTTCTCTAATACATATCTTAGTACAAAAGATGGAACCAATCCTGGGCTTTCGAAATTTGGTTTCATGCTTCATCTTAGATCAAAATTGACAGAGTTCAATATGAGGCAACGTTTCACGAAAATACAAAAAATGCAAAATTTTTAATTTTTTTGATCTTGCGAGGCCATTCTTGTCGAACAAAGAGTCACACCATAACAAGATACATATTTTCGAGAAGCTCAGATCCTGTACTATCATTACGCAAAAAAAATTTTTTACTTTTGTCACAAACTCGTCGAGATACGAGCATGAAAAATTTGATAACGAAAGTAAAAAATGTCCAAGAAAAAAGAAACCCTTGTTTACCAACCTTTCTCGAGCCATTCCCACTGAGCGAAGAGAGTTTCACTATAACAACCCATATACCATTCGAAAGCTCGAAATCAGACCTATCACATCGCATATAAGTCACTTGATTTAATCACGTACTCGCAAAGTTATGAAGAAAATAAATAAAAAATTTGTCTAAAATACTAAACATATTTCGCGCATGCAATTCAGATACAAAATAAATAAATAAAAACAAATTCAATTGGTCAAAAAAAATTTTTTTTAAAAACTTACAGGATTTCCGAAACTTTCTGACATTTTCGCTAAAAAATTCCATTCCCGAAGAACTATACCAACATCGTTAAAATCCAATTTGAATTTCACTTATCATACATTTTTCCAAATTTCTAACTCTATAGACATGCCATAAATTCTCATGAGATTTTGATTGACCCGTTTTTCGCAAAAAATCAAAATCATTGATGATCTTTTTTCGTCACACTATCAAACATCCAAATGACCACCGGATTCTGAGATTGGTAAAAAAGTTGAGTTTGGTAGAGCTAACCTATAAAAATTTTTTTCTATCGATCATTTCAAATTTTTTAATGGATTGTTTAATCTTGGTTTATTTTGGTAATCACCGGTAATACTTAAAAGGAACTTGATTGGTTCATTTTTTAAACCGGCGATTCTAAAAATAACTCAATACCAAAACCAAAAAAGTACATAAGACAAAAAAATCACAGATCCTGTTAATTCAACACCAATACAAGGAGAAAAATTTAAACAATAGACTGAAATCAAAATAATAGAATATGTTTGACTATATCCATACTCTGAAAGCTGGATTAGGTATGATATGAACTTGAAAATATACTCATCAAAGATATATATAAAAAGAACTCTTAAAAAGAAATAATTATATTTGACATTAAATAAGAAAAAATTTGACTTGTCAGTAAATAAACAAGAGTATAAAGCTTATATAAAGATCAATAGAGTTAACTACTTGCTAAAAAAGATTTATCACAGTTGGGATGCAAACATTAGAAATAAACCTACACAAGCAATTAATATACTCTACTTCCTATCAAGGAAATAAAGGATTGGGATCTTACAGCTTCTCAATCCTTAGAGAAAGTTCAAGTATGGTTCAAGAATATCTCCAATATCAAATATATACTAAGAATAGCTTATAAAAAGAAAAAAATTTTATATATCAAGAGCCAGATCAACAAAGCACTTGAAATTAGATGTGAAAATCTCAAAAATAACAAAAAACAAATGCTATATTCTCTGTTAAACTAAAAAAACCCAAGATAATCTTAAATCGAGTTAAGATCAGAAACTAAAATAGAGAAAAATATATAGCTACAAACAATCAAACAAGTGGTAGAAGACTATTACTAAAAAGTTTTCAAGCAATGAAATACTAATTATGAAAGCTTCAGTCCTGAATAGAAAAGAAAAAATTAATCAAAAGATTGAATAAATTCAGCATGGTATTTTTTTTATAGAAAGAAATTACAATAAAAGAGATTGAGACAATACTAAGAAACCTTTCTAAAAAGAAAGCATTTGATCCATCACATATCAGTTATGAAATGCTTAAAAACCTGGATCTTCAAGGAAAAAAGACTCTTAAGCAACTATATAATCAGATAATTAAGATAAACCATATATCAAGAAAATGAAAAAAAAGTAACATCTATTTAATACTCAAGACAAAACCATGGAACTGTAGTCTAAATAACACAAGATCTATAATATTGTCAGAAACAACAAGAAAATATTTTATCAAAATACTGATCAATAGACTTGCCAGTATATATAAAAAGCATAAATTCTACAAAAACCTAATTTCATTGACTTATAAGAAAAAAGTATAGCTAAACCTATTTAATTTCTAAACAGTATCTGTAAAGAAGTCAAAGAAAAAAAAAAGAACTATAGATCCTCTTTCAGGATATAGCCAAAGCATATAATACAATTAGCCTCGAAATATTGAAAAAATCTATGAACAGAATTTATATTTTAGTTGTTAGTAAATAATTGATTATAGATTTTTTTGAAAATAGAAAATATAGAATAATTTTTTGGATAAAGCTTTTAAATCCAGTTATAGTTGGTAATAGAATAGACTAAGGGAAACAATTACATCATTACTTTGAAGAATTTTCTATGATCTATTATTATGCAAAATACAAGAAAATCCAAACTATGAATATATAATGGAAAAAAAGTGGATATCAGACTTTCAAAAGCTATATATCAAAAAAAAACTTTCTTTAAGACAAGCAATAATAGCATATATAGATGATACTAATTAGTTGTCAAATCTAAAGCTGATATGAAATATATTTTAGAGGATGTCAAACAATTCTATCAGGTGAATAATTCATAAATAAATAGTAAAAAATCTATTTTTTTGATCTTCAATTGAAATAGTACAGACTCAGACCCAATTAATATAAGAACAAACAAATTAATAATCAAGAAACTAGACAAATACAACCAAGCAAAATTACTGGATATTTGATTAGAAGAAGACATAACAATTGAAACACTATTAATTTACTCAAGACAAAGATTAGAACAGTAATTCAAGTAATTAGTAATAAAAGCCTAATAAAAACATATCAGATATATTATCAATAGAATTTTAATCCCTTATATAGAATATAGAATGCAGCATATAGTATATACTTGAATGAGAAAGTTTACAATGATTTAATAGTCATATATAGAAAAGCTTTCAAAAACAAAGTCCTAATTTGTAAAACAATGCCAAATAGTTATATACATAACAAACAAATCCATGGGCTCAAAAGTGTATGGAAAATTTAACTCAAAAGTTTTATAATAATACTGTTTTGTCAATTAAATAACAGTGAAGCTTCAGGAATTGCAATATAATTTAACTTAAACAAAGTCAACCCAAATACTGGAAATCCAAAAACATACTTGACAATCCAGTAGAAGTCAAGACAATTGAAAAAAGTAATTTTGTTGCTGCAATTCTGACCATGGCAAAGAAACTACAGATTATATATAACAACTAGAAATAGAAAAGATTTTTGATACTCAAAGAGATACCATATTTATTAAGACAATTATAAATAATGAGAAAGAATATATGAAAGCTATTTCTTCTCTAAAAAGAAACAAAATAATATTTCTGAATCAACTAATTAATACAACTATACTAATAATAAAAGAATAGAAAGTAGTTCAAATTCTTCCTGATACTTATAAAGGTCTCATTTCAAGCTAATATACACAAATCAGAGCAAAGGTTACAGAATAACAAGATCTGTTAAAACAGTTCTACTGAATTCTAAAATAAATTGAATACAAACTTCAAATGTCAAAAGTGGTTCCTAACATGAATAAGTTGAAAATCAATTAAGGAGTTTTAACTGAAACAGCAGGAACTACTATAGAAAAAATCAAAATACAAAACAGAGAAGTATTTTTCACACCATATTAGCCTATATATAATTCTATCACAAATAATACTACTTATTATTCCTATATATCTAAACAACCAATGATTTCACATATATTTAAAATCTGGTTACTACTACAACTAAATAGGTAAGAAAGTATTAAAAAAAAGAATCTACTTATATTTTCAAGAAATTCTACTGACTGATAGCCTACAGTATCAACAAATAGATCAAGTATCATATATTTATGGAAACCAAAGACTATCAACTCTTTCCATTGATCCTCTGACTACACACAAAAAAGACATTCACAAGAAGTTTCCATACTTCTATATTAATAAAGTCTTAACACTTTCTTTAAACCAACTTGAAAGAACTTCAAGAGTCACTACTACTTTTCTTCCTTCTTGTTAATACTCCTTTTCAAACAAAAACTTGACCGCTAGTAATCAGAAAGTCAAGCAACACCTTTCTTATCAAGGGCAAGAAAGTTCTGAAAGGAAGAAGAACTGATATGCAGTCATCTCACACAGTAGAAAAACAATACAGAAGTGTGTTACTAATAAGAGACAACTTTCCCACTTTCTTTTCATCTGATTACTTCTCATAATGCTCGTTCTTGATTTTTTTCTAGGGAATTTTGCCTACCTCAGTTTGACCCTGAATTTTGAGTAACATAAAGTTTCTCACACCGTGATTGGACAGATAGAGATTACATTAGTAAAAGAAGTAAACAAGCTCCCATTGGTCACATTACGTGTCTGAATGCATTTCTTCAGTTCCATAAGAACCTGGGATCCACCATAAGTCACATCTATGGGTGCAAGTGGATACAGGACAAGCAAACTTTCCAAATCAGTGGTATCTTGAAAAGAAAACTGTTGGAATAGAATTTATCGGATAGTCAACAAAGATCTCTCCCTCCTCCTCCTCTCCAACAAACATAACAACACCTGGGACAGTATCTTTTTGGAGGGTTTTGATACTCCCATTCTCTCATCATATACCGATATATCCTTCGAACACAACCACCTCTTTTAAAATTTTTCTTTGGGATGATGTGTCTTACCTGAGCATGTACACCAGAGGAAATTTAGGAGGATTGATGAATCTTCTTTCCCAGTATGTGAATTAGATTGATCCAAGTTATTCTCCCCGACAACAAGCCCTCCCATGGATTGGAGTGGTTATAATTTTACAACATGGAGATACTGAAAGTAGCCGAGAAATAGGCAATATGCCCTCGACTGACAAAGTCCTCGAAAAGTAACCAGCTTATGGAATCAAAGTGGTAGTAATAGCGTAAAATCTTAACTACTCGTAAACAACTCTAGAAATGTTTTATTAGTGATTATTTCTTGTATTTGTATTCTTTCCCTGACTTGAAAGTTTAATAAAACAAGGTTGAGTCACCATTTCAAAAAAAAATTTATTGAAACCAAATAAGATTAAGATACAAATAGAGAATTGGAAAGTCAAACTGATTAAATAAGCTATATAATCAAAGGAATATATAATAGATCTAATAAAGAGTTTCAGATACTACTATAAAAGAAACATAAAGCAATTTGCTTTATTTACTGACAGATCTTACAAGCAACGTACAAAAGATAAGAATGAACTCAAAATAGGTCTTGCATGGATTCAAACTAAAAACAACATAAGGACTAACCAATTCTCAGCAGAGATAATATTATAGCCATTAGCTATAAGAGTATAAATTATAGTCATACTTACTGCAATTTTTACAATACCTGAAAATAGAAAAGCAACTATATATATAAATTATAGTGCAGCTATTAAGATATAGAAGACAATCTAGTTACAAAAGTTTATTTCCATAAGAAAATAGATTAAAATGATTAACTGATCACTATAGAACTGAATCAAGAACCTAGTACAAAAGAAAAATCTTTACCTTATACTTGAAAAAATCAAGATCTATCAAGATAATGAGTTTAACAATATAACAGATAGATTAGCAAAGCAGGCCAGAAGAGAAAACCCTTTAATTTGATAATAAACATATAATTTGGATCAAGTTTTTATAATAGTAGCCTGGAAGAAACATATTATTGATATTAGTATTCGAGATTTCCTTAAAAAATAGAACACAAAGAAAATAGGACTAGCTTGAACTAAGCAAAACCATATTCAAGATCAATGGATACATTCTAGTAAAGAAATTGATTGACAAATTTTCTGAAGACAATTCAATTCATACAATATTTTTTATATCTCCTTTAGTATCAATAAGAACAATAGTTTTCTGGTAAATCTAACCTATGATAAGCTTCCTACTCTCCAAGTAATACAGAAAAAAAAACTAGACTTATATTTAAATATAATTTACTCAATGTACAAGTCACAAAAGGAAACTCTGTAACTAATGATAGGTTCTTAAAGTATTTAGTATATAAAATTTTGCAGATTACTTATGTCCCTTTTTGAGAAACAAAATTCATAGCTCTTCACTTTAATAGAAACAAAGTCAGGAAATATTATAAATCAATGATTTAAATAATGGAGAACAATTGTGGATAGTTTTTTTATAATTATTAATTTAAAAATTTTAATGTTTCCTAGTGAGGGCCATTTGATTTTTGTCCCTACCTCTCCCTTTAGGAACCGATCTTTACCTAAAACATCTCTTTGAATATCCCAAGACACAGAATGAAAGATCAATTATATAAGACAAATCTCAAAATAAAATTCTTCAATATATCAGAAAACAAAAGATCTATCTGATGAGTATCAGGCAGAAGTTAAAAGAATAACAGAGAAATAGATTCAAGACATCACAATAAAATAAAAGCTTATATAACATAGTCTATAGCTTTATATACAAAGAAAAAATCAATATCCTGAAAAAGTAGTTTAAAGCTCTCAAGATCCCAATGACAATAACATAAAAGACTATTGATAAATATTATAAAAAAATAAGAAAAACCTTCAAGAAGAAAGTTTGGAACAAGCACTATAGTATTACTATTGAATGAAAACAAAACCAAACTCAAAAGGTTTAGAGTACCAGCTAATACAACTAGAAGAATGGATCAAGTCCCTAAAGAAGTCAAATACTTTTTTATTCTTTTCTTTAGAAATGTAACAAAAGAAGAAAAAGATTTAGAACAAATGAAGTCTCAAGGTAATATGATAGATATAATAAGTAGTTCATCAGAAAATTTTTTTGATGAAGATCTCCAGAGATCTCCACATATTAAAATTTTTCCAGAAATTTTCAAAAAATTCTTCAAAAAAACTTTAAAAATTTTTGAAAATTTGTAAAACAAAAATAATTTCATTAATTTTAATAATAAAAAACTTTGAAAATATTCAAAGTAATAATATGTATATTAAAATAAAATTGATCAATAAAATATTAATTAATTTAGTCAATCAAAAATTTAATTTATAAGTTGTCATATTTTTGTTAATATGATTTCATTTTTAAAGCTATGAAGTAATTTTTGAAAGGTGACAAAGAGTAGCATACAGTCATAATATGATATAACTTCTTGGGATTTGTGTTATATAAGATCTTTAAAGTCCTTTCTTTTTTATTAATGTCAAATAAAAGAAAAGAAATGCATAACATGTTTCAATAAATGATTTCAGGTTCAAGCTTAGAGGAAAAGGATACTTTGAAGCCCTCCAAAAAACCTAAGAGTACTTCCGATACCCCAGGTCAAAGACCAATACCTCAAGCCAAAATGGAAATAGAGCTGCCCCAGAAGCAATTAAGATTTCCCAGTTATATTCTAGAATTTTCACCTACTAGGAGATTGCCCAGAGAATCTTTAGGTATATTAAAAAAGATATAACTATTTAAATAAATACTAATTTGTATATTTAGTTTCTAATATAGTA
>CAJVPT010001848.1:0-19686 GCA_910592055.1 Acaulospora colombiana | reverse complement strand
ATTCACAATAAAAGTTCAAAACAATGTCAAAATAAAAATAAGTAATAAAAATATTGAAGATAAATTAGAAATGGAGAAAATTCAAGAAGAAGTTAAAGGAGATAACATTATAAAGCTATAATCCTACAATACTAGAAATAGATTCTGATCAACTAGTATTAATCCATTTCACATTATCAAAAATGAAGCATACAAACTGAAAACTCCAATATCCAAAATACCAGAAAAAAGTAAAAAAGAAAGAATGCCATTTTCCAAAATGTTTTTAGCCTACCAAAGAAACTTCAACTTTATACAAAAGAATTTCTCAATAGTAATGCTTAAACAATCTTCACTTTCAAAAAAAAAGAAAATGTTTTGAATTATTTGAAGAAAGTCAATAAAAAAGAGGGTAAGAACTTCACAATAATACCTATAAGTACAGAAAAATGGAAAGAATCAGAATTTCCATCTGATAAAAAGATCTTCAAGAAAAAAACAGAAGAAGAGAACAAAGATCTATTCATAATCCTAATTGATATAAATCATAGTTATATACAGCAAGAAGTTAAGGTAGCTTTACAAATATATAAAAGACTTACAAATATCTCTATATACAACTACTCAAGATCATAATAAAGAATTAAAACATGAATCACTCCTTATAAACAGAACAATAAACTAAAAGATCTATAGATAATTCCTATTAAAACAGAAGTGATAAGGACTATTTTCACTTAATATAAACCTATTGATCAAGAAGTTAACAAAATTAACAAAAAGTATAATAGCTAGTCTTTAAGACTATATGAAACATATGACATCTTTACAAGCTTATTAGTATATACCTTAAAACAAACCAAAGCAAAAGCCTATTATATATCCAAAAACCTATATACACTTAAGAGAAGAGAATATGCAATTATATGTTTTGCAACAGCAAAAGATCTTAATAAAACACTTAAATAACACATCTTTCTATATGGATACAAACTTATATAGAGTGCTAAAGAATATTTTAAGATGGACATACAACAATAGAATGAAACCATAGAAGAAGTAAATATCCCATAATAAGAGAGACATAAAAAGCAAAACATAGAACTAGTAATATTTATCTCAAAGAAAAAAACGAATCTAGTAATAAATATAACATTTACTTGGATAGAATAGATATTAGATTCAATAGAAAGCCTATATGGAAAAAAACTTCTATAAAAGAATTTGATTTTGAATATGATACAGGAAACTCTAATACAAAGTTTAGAAAAAGAAGATTAAGATTTTATAGAACAAATACAAAAAATTCAAAACAAAGATGTAATCAATAACCAGCAATAGAAGTAATAAAGAACTGATTAATATACAGAAAAGAAGATATAAAAAATATAGTTTCAGAATCATTAACAATGTTCTATCAAATCTAAAGCAGAACAAAACCTATTACAACAAATTCTATATAGCTTAAACAAACTAAATAGTAGAATGAGTTGCATCAAAAAAGAGATCTAATCTTGTTTTGAATCTATAAAATAGAAAAGAGCTAATCATTTCTAAAAGTTGTACTAGTTTAAATAGGAAATACTAGCGAAGAACAAGATTTATAAGAGAAATCTAATACTTCCTGGACCAAAAATAATTATAAAGACAACAATCTAACAATAAATACATTCTTTTCAAACAACCTTTCTATCACTATATAACACCTAAACAACTTAATCAAGTTAATCAAAACAAATACCATTAACAAGAATTTTAAAGAACAAATAATATATCAGAATGATACATTGCAATCCACTATGGAAGATACTATAACTATAAAGATATATAATATAAGATGAATAAATCAACAGTATTTATATGACAAGATATAAGAATTAGATATAGAAATCATGGATATTAGTAGAACAAAACTAAGGAGTGAAGCAACAAAACATGCTTTTAAGTTTTAAAAGACACATAAATTCTTCTACAGTTGTAATGATATCAACATAGAGAATTAGATGTGGGTCTTTTTATAAACAAGATATATTAAAAGAAATTGAAGTCAATTAAAAAAATAAAAGACTATATCATAAACACAAACTTTCTCTCAAAGAAATGTAAACTATAAATATACCAAATCTATTTATTATCTAAAAAGACAAAAAGTAGATGATTTCAACAAATACTGCAAAAAAAAATCCTAAATAAACAATGATAGAAATTCAAGATTATTATTATAGAAGATTTTAATATAATAGTAAATCTAATAACAGATTGATCCCTATCTGAAAAGAAGATAATACAATATAAAAAAGCTAAAATTGGTATCTTCAACTTCTTAGAAGATTGGAACTTTACTGATATTTACAATAAATAGAAACAAAACAAAAGTACATGTACATAATCTAACAATTATGCTTATAGCAGAATTGATTATATTTGATTCACAACTGAAATCAATCAAGAGAACCCAAATAATTTAAAAAATATTTCAATGGAATCAGTTACAAATAGTAATTATACTCTTATCCTAATTAGATTAACAAATAACAACTTGTTGAAAGATAAGCAGTATCAAAACCAGAAAAAAATACAAGACAAAAAGATCCCAGATCCTATTAACTCAATATCAATGTAATGGGAAAAATTAAACCAAAATAATAAAATATGACCAATTATATTCATACTCTGAAAACTTAATATGGACTCAAACAAAGCTAGATCAGATATGTCAGGAATTTGAAAATATTTTTATTAAAGGTGCATATAGAACTTTTAAAAAGAAACAAATATATTTGATATCAGATAAGAAAAGATTTGACTTGCCAGTAAATAAACAAGAGTATAAAGCTTATAGAGAGGTTAACAGAGTTCACTACTTACTAAAAAAGACTTATTACAGTTAAAATACAAACACTAAAAACAAACTTATACAAACAATCAATAAACTCCATTTCTTATACAAGAAAACAGAGAATTGGAATCTTACAGCTTCTCAGTTCTTAGAAGAAGTCTATATATAACTCAAAAATATATCTAACATAAAACATATATTAAGAATAGCTTGTAAAAAGAAAAAGAGTTTATATATCAAGAATCAGATCAACAAAATACTTGAAAACAAATATAAAGATCTCAAAAGCAATAAAAAATGAATGCTATACTTTCTTCTAAATCAAAAAAAATTCAAAATAACCTTAGATCGGGTTAAGGCCAGAAATCAAAATGGATAAGAATATATAGTTATAAATCTATAAACAATTAAACAAGTGATAGAAAACTATTACAAAAAAACTTTTAAGCAATGAAATACTAACCATGAGAGCCTTAATTCTGAATAAAAAAAGGAATATTAATCAAAAGATTGAATAAATCCAATATAGTATTCTCTTTTATAGGAAGAAATCACAATGAATGAGATCAAGACAACACTAAGAAACCTTCCTAAAAAGAAAGCATCTGGTCCATCCCATATTGATTATAAAATACTTAAAAACTTAAGCTCTCAAGGAAAAAAAGCTCTTAAGTAACTATACAATCAAATAATTAAGGTGAACTATATACCAAGAAAATAAAAAAAAGTAATATCTATTCAATATCCAAGTCAAAACCATGTAACATAGTTTAAGCAATACAAGATCCATAATATTGCTAGAGATAACTAATGATAGATCCCTAAAGTATTTAGCATATAAAATTTCGCAGATCACTTATGTCACTTTTTGAGGGACAAAATTCATAGCTCTTCACTTTAATAGGGACAAAAGTCTGGAAATGCTATAAATTAATGATTTAGATAATGGAAAACAATTGTGGGTAGTTTTTTTATAGTTATTAATTTAAAATTTTTAATTTTTCCTAGTGAGAGATATTTGACTTATGTTTCTGCCTCCTCCTTTAAGGACCCATCTTTAGAGATAACAAGAAATTGTTTTATCAAAATATTAATTAATAAACTTACCAGTATATGTAAAAAGCACAAAATCCCATGAGGATCAAATTTTGCTAGCTTAAAAGAAAAAAGTATAGCTGAAGCTATCCAACTTCTAAACAGTATCTGTGAAGAAGCTAGAGAAAAGAAAAAGGAACCATGGATCCTTTTTTAGGATATAGTCAAAGTATATAATATAATCAACCTCAAGATATTGGAAAGATCTATAAACAGAATCTATATTCTAACTATAGTAGACAATAGATCATAGATTTTTTTGAAAATAAAAAATACAGAACAATTCTTTTAACAGAGCTTTCAGATCCATTTATAGCTAGTGATGAAATGAATCAAGAGAAAACAATCTCATCTTTACTCTGGAGGATTTTTTATAATCCATTATTATACAAAATTTAAGGAAATTTAAAGTATGGATACACAATGGAAGAAGAATAGATATTGGACTTCCAAAAGTCACATCCTAAAAAAAACCTTTCTCGAAAACAAGCAGTGATAGCATATATGGATGATACTATTTGAATTGCCAAATCCAAAGTAGATATGACATATTTTTGAAAATGCCAAACAATTTTACCAGGTAAATAATTCATAAATCAATAGTGAAAAATCTATTCTCCTGATCTTCAACCAAAATAATACAAACCTAGGCATAGTTTATATAGGGACAGACAAATTAATAGTCAAAGAACTAGATAAATATAATCAAACAAGATTCCTGGATATCTGGTTAGGAAGAATATATAACAATTGGGATACTCTTAATCTACTTAAGATAGAGATTAGAACAGTAACTCAAGCAATTAATAACAAAAGCCTAATTGAAAAATATGCCAGGTACATTATCAATAGATTTCTAATCTCTCATATAGAGTATAAAATGCAGTACACACTCCTTAATAAGAAAGTTTGCAATAATTTAATAGCCATATATAAAAAAGCTTTCAAAAACAAAGCCTTAATTTGTAGAACAATGTCAAATAGTTTTATACACAACAAACAAATATATGGGCTTAAAAGTATATGAGAAATTCAACTTGAAAGTTATATAATAATACTATTCTATCAACTAAATAATAGTAAAGCTTCAGGAATTTAATAGTTATTTGATTTAAACAAAGTCAACTCAAATATTGGGAGCCCAAAAACATACTTGATAATTCAGTAGAAATCAAGACAATTGAGAAAGATTATCTTACTACTGTAACTTTGGCTATAGCAAAGAAGTTATAGATTATATATAATGGCTAGAGATGGAAAAAATTATTGATATTTAAGGAGGTACCATGTCTATCAAGACAATTATAAATGATGAGAAAGAATATATGAAAGCTATCCCTTCTCTAAAAAGAAACAAAATAATATTTTTAGATCAACTAACAATAAGAAAATGAAGAGTAGTCCAAATTTTTGTTAGTACTTGTAAAGATATCATTTTAAGCTAGTATACACAAATTAAAGTAAAGGTGACAGAACAACAAAACTTGTTGAAACAGTTCTACTAAACTCTAAAATGGATTGAACACAAACTCCAAATGGTAAAAGTGGCTTCTAAAATGAATAAATGGAAAATCAATTAGAGAGTTTTGATTAAAACAACAGGAACTACTATAGAGAAAGTCAAAATATAAAATAGAGAAGTCTTTTCATATCATATCAGTTTACCTACAATCCTATTACAAATAGTACTACTTGTTATCCTTATATATCCAAACAATCAACAATTTCATATATATCTCAAACCTGATTACTACTACAACTAAATAGGTAAGAAAAATTAAAAAAAAAAGAATTACTTATATTTCTAGGAAACCCCACAGACTGGCAATCTACAGTATCAAAAATGAATCAAATACTATATATTTATTAGGATCAAAAGAGATTGAGATACAAATAGAGAATTGGGAAGTTGAACTGATTAAATATGCCATATAATCAGAGGAATATATGACAGATCCAATAAAAAGTTTTAGACACAACTATAAAAGTAATACAAAGCAATTCACTTTCTTTACTGATGGATTTTACAAACAATGTACAAAAAACAAGGGTGAACTCAAAATGAGTTTTGTATGGATTCAAATTGAGAACAACATAATAACCAATCAATTCTCAGCAGGAACAACATTATGGTTATCAGCTACAAAAACAAAAATCCTAGTCATACTTATTGTAATCTTTACAATACCTGAAAATAGAAAAGCAATCATATATATAGATTGTAGTACAATTATCAAGATATGAAAGACAATCCAGTCACAAAAGTTTATTTCCATAAGGAAATAGACTAAAATAATCAACTGACTACTATAGAACCAAATCAAAAATCTAATACAAAAGAAAAACTTTTATCTTATACTTGAAAAGATCAAGATCTATTAAAACAATGAGTTAAACAATGTAATAAATAGGTTAACAAAGCAGATCAGAAGAGAAAACCCTTAATTTGATAACAAACACTTGATCTGGATCAAGTTTTTACAATAGTATCTTGGAAGAAGCATACTATTGATATCAGTATAAAGATTTTCTTAAAAAATAAAATACTAAGAAAATAGGACTAGCCTGGATAAAGCAAAAACATATCCAAGATCAATGAATATACTCTATTAAAGAAATTAACTGACAAATTTTCTGAAGACAATTTAATCTATACAATATCTTTTACATCTTTTTTAGCATTAACAAGGACAAGAGTTTTCTGGTAAATCTAACTTATAATAGATTTCCTATCTTCTAAGTAATGTAGAAAAGAAAATCAGACTTATATTTAAATATAATATGTTCAATGTGCAAATTGTAAAAGGAAACCCTAAAACATCTTTTTGAATGTTCCAAAACTCAAAGTGAAAGATCAATTATATGAGATAAATCTCAAAGTAAAATTCTTCAGTATATTAGAAAAACAAAAGATTTATCTGACAAGAACCAAGCAGAAATTAAAAGAGTAATAGAGAAATGGATTCAGGACATTAAATAATAAGATAAAAGTCTATATAATACAATCTGTGTCTTTATATACAAAAATAAGATCAAGATCCTGAAAAAGTACCTTAAAGTTTTTAAGATCTCAACAATAATAATACAAAAGGCTATTGATAAATTTTGTAAAAAAATGAGGAAGACCTTCAAAAAGGAAGTTTGAACCAGTATTATAGTATTATTATTGAATGAGAACAAAATTAAAGAATTATTAACAAACTCAAAAGGTTTAGAGTATCAACTGAAATAACTAGAAAAATGGATCAAGTCCCTAAGGAAGCCAATTACTCCTCAATTCTTTCCCTTGGAAATATAATAGAAAAAGAAGAAAACTTAGAATGAATGAAGTTCCAAGGCAATATAGTAGATATAATAAGTAGTTGGATATTTAAAGGTTTTAAATGGTTTGATTTTTAATCACAATTAGAACTTCAGGAGATCTATAGTAATAAGCTGTAGGCAATAATCTGAGTGGCTAGAGGATAATCCAAGCCACAAAGGGAGCAAAATATCATCTCTTAAGTTGCATCTAAACTTTATAAATAGATGAGTCAATATGTGAAAGTCATAAAATATATAAATACTAAATATATTTATAATAAAATGAACAAGCTATATTGACCTGACTGTGGATTAAACAAAAAAAAAAAAAAGATATTTAATAAAAATAACTTATCTTTGGAAATACTTATGCACATTATTGCTTATAAAGAAGCTTATATTTAGTAGTATGAAAAATATAAAATCTATTAAAAGAATGCCTAAAGATTTATTAAAAAAATTATGGATATAAAATTTTATATTAATATTTTGCAAAATTGTGAAAGAGTTATTTGAAAAACAATTGATGCTTTAACAAGATAATGATTCTAAATATAATAGTATAATTTACTAAAAAATTTTAAATAAAAATTTTCTTGCAATTAAAGTTTTTGAGTAATGAATATACTGTATGCGTAGAAAAAAATTTGTTTGATTAATTTATATTATATACAACACTTATATCGAGAATTTAAAACGATTAATGTTGTGCCATTGCGGGCTAAAAAGTCCGCGTTGACGACTTTTAAGTTAAAGGCTTGTTTGTATAACATAAAAAGTAAGTTGCGGAACGGATAAAATGGGGCTCGGGGCGTTGCGTACACGGGCCTCAAGATATGACCCCGAAAAATTTTCCCTCACATTTGCGGTTTCTCAAGGAATACACACAACGTAATATTCCCAAGATGGAGGGAAATGTAATGTCGCAAACTTTGACTAGCGTCGAGACTCCTCTACCAAACGCGAATGCCACCGCAAATCAGGACCGAAACGGGGTTCAAGATGATTCGAGTATTCTAAAAGTCGCTTCAACCCACATTTCACAGAGTGAAAACGCGGACAAAGCCTCGGCAAAAAAAATAGCGAGCGCTTTTCGCCATTATCGGTAGCAAATTCAAAAAAAAATTTTGATAGTAGAATTTCGGGCATTCGTACTTACCTTTTTTGTACGTCCAAATTAAAACAGCAATTCCAGAGAAAAACAAGGAAAGATATTATCCGCCAGGTCGCGAGACAAGATTAAGAAAGTTGAAGTCACAGGAGCGTGCTTGCATTTACCTGGTACTTGTGAGGTGTGGTCACGTTGGGAAGAATTACTTGATATCATCGTGGAACAAATACATAGAAGAAATAACACGGATGGTCCTCTGAATACAAATCAAAAGTTAGAACTCGCTGTATCCGTAGTTGAGCGTATTGGAAAGGTATATTTGATTCGTATACGTGCGTCTTTAGAGACTGTCGACCTACCTCATTAATTTCGCTTTCTCCTTAATTAAATTCTAGGGTTCATCGAAGAATCATCTCTGGCTAATATTAGACACCGAACATTGGCTAGAGATTTGTGATGCAAAGCATAGATATGGGTCGAATCTCAAGGTTTGCCAGAATAAATAAAGAAACTTTTTGATGAATAGCTTGTGTCGATGTGACATAATTCTGTTCCCTGTTAAATAGGTATATCATGATTATTGGCTTCACACCAATACACAGGAAAACTTCTTTGAATGGCTAGACGGAGCGGGGAAGGATGTAAGTTTCGAAAGTTGCACACGAAGTAAGCTCGAAGAACAACGAGTCAAGTACCTTTCACCCGAAGAGCGATTAGATTATGAGGTGACATTCAAGGATGGACTGCTGATATACAAGAAAAGTGAGAAACCCGTTCACACCAATCCATCAAGCACGTCTGCTGAAACATCAGAAAATGATATTAATGTTTTAAAATCGCCTGCGCCCAATTTATCGGGCAGTCCAAAAGAAAGTAAAGATAAGCAACCGTTTTCTCATCCCACGCACAATCGCAATGACAGCGAGGCAAGCAATAGTAATGTTGCTGTACGGGAAAAATGGATCTATGTCACCGATTGTGAAGAAAGATTTTATGTGGGCCGAAAGCAAAAAGGTCACTTTCATCATTCGTCATTCCTCGCAGGAGGTGCCATATGTGCTGCCGGTGGAATCAAGGTTGATCAAGGGAAGCTACTTGAAATCAATCCCAACAGCGGGCATTACAAACCAGCACAGCGTCATTTTAAAGCTCTCATTGAAAGATTGCGTAACGGAGATGTAGATTTAGATAGCAACGAGGTTAAAGTGGTCTATCCCAACGATATTCTAGAGCAGCATCTGATGGAGAAGTACAAGATCAAACGTCTCGTAGATTTGAATATTGCGTATGATGCAGTTGTTCGAGATGCAGGACAAATGGTCAACCAACAATTTGACACGGTTGATCGGAAATTCACAAAAGCATCAAATGTTATTAAGAAAAACATGAAGTCACTTCTTAGGGAGTATAAAGACTCGCTTCGTGTGTGGGCAAGCACCATGAATTCTCAATTGAATGTTAGTAAAGGTCAGGTTGGGACTAACACCGATGGTAATCATAATAGTTCGGGGTCAACCAGTCCTAACATTCAACCGACATTCGGAGTGCGCGGAACAGATAAAACTAAAAGTAAGCATGAACGAAAGTTCAGTGGATTTCTTCAAGAAATCCTCACAGGGGTTGTATTATTTTTTTTAAGTCCTGTCGACGTTAAGAATGCTGCTTTAGTAGTAAAAAAAGATAATGGTGACCATGTGAATGATGGCGGATCGGTTATTTTACCTTCAGGAGGTAGTGTGAATACTTCAATGTAAAATAAAATAGTTGCAATATTTGGGTATAAATTATTTATGTTACTTGTATTTTTATTATTAACTAGCCTATTTATTACCTTCACATTTCATCTTATATTAAAAAAAATGTCGATTAAAAAAAAAAAAAAAAAAAAAAAAAAAAGACTTGAATTCGAATCTTTGATTTCAAAAGTAATAAATGATCTCCCAATCAAAACGACGAGGTAACACAGTCATTTTATGTAATACCAAATGTGATAACATTATCTTTACATCCTATTCATTTCTTTTTTTTCTTTCACACATACATACACTCTTTTCCTTCCCTCACAACAAGGCATAGCGCAAATATGACCCAAACGCAAGCACCACCACCTAGTCGTAAGATGGTGGCCTTTTCGGTATCTTTTTATATCGTCACGGCCCTTGTGATGGTATTCGTAAACAAGGTAATCTGATGTTAATTTGTGGTCGGCAACAGGCACGCTTGAAATGTCAGCTACTAAACTTTAAAATATTTTTTACGGAATAGTGGGTCTTGAACAGCGTTGCATTACCCTTTACCTTACTGTGGTTCCAAGTTTTTCTCGCAATAGTTTTTTTGCATGTTTCTTCACTCTTCGGACTATTCCCAATACCTCAAATTCAAAAAGAAGTGTGTATAGGACTGTTGCCTCTTGTCACTATAAACGTTTTGGGACTCAGTTTTAATACCATTTGTTTGCAATACGTGGATGCCAGCTTCTATCAGGTTTGGTTTTTTTTTTTTTTTTTTTTTTTTTTATACAATAACCATCGATATTTAATACATCATAAATTAATTTGATTCTTTGCGCCGTAAAGGTCGCTCGTGCATTAGTGCTTCCCTTTACAGTTCTATTTTCGTACATCTTTATTAAGCAAAAATCATCAGCAATGATCCTTTTATCGTGCTTCATCGTTTGTGCGGGTTTTGTTGTTGGCATATCATCGGAGCGTCTAACTGTCTCTTTGGCCGGGATCATCTTTGGCATATTCTCATCCGTTTCCACGGCATTACATGCTGTCGTCATAAAGAAGAGTTTAGACGTCGTACAAGGGAGAACCATGGAACTTGTTTATTATAACAATCTTCTCAGCACTATTGCGTTTACTCCATTAGTTCTCCTTTTCAACGAGCAGGCCGAGGTCGCAAAACTATTATCCGATTCAGAACAATATCATTCTTCACTGAAGACCTTCGTCTGCGGCATATTTGTAACGGTACGTACGTTGAACAATCAAATTTAAATATAGACGGATGGTTAAAGTTATCATCTCTTTTTTTGTAGGGATTCTTCGGCTTCCTGATCAACATCGCCGGATTTCTCCAAATAAAAGTCACTTCTCCAGTTACTCACATGATATCGTCCGCATTTAGAGGCGTGGTGCAAACTGCGTTAGGCGCACTTCTATTCGGTGAAATTCTAACTAGCGGGCGTGTAGGCGGTATCTCTTTAATTCTCGCAGGAAGTTGTTATTATACATGGATCAAAGATCGAGAAAGCAGGAGCACTAGACAAAATATGAAGGCATACGAAAAATTGGAGAAGGGGATGGTCGAAGTGGAGGATGATGATTATGATACAAATGCGACGAAACTTGAAAAATGAACACTATATGCAGCGGGTGAAAACTTTGGCATAATCCATTAGATGGCACGTGTATTATTAATAATATTGTGGCATAATTATCAGATTTTATACTTAAGTAGAGTAATAGATTTAGAATCTTCGCAATTTAAAATAAATGAAAATTATTATATTACACATCCGCACATATTGAACTAGAGTCGCGATCTATACCCATTGACTAGAACACAAGGTCCTCCACTAATTAAATGAATGTTAACTCGATTCGCAAAATTTTGACATTCAATATCTTCAGCCCCCGGTTGAAACCAAATACGCGTGATTCCCAACTTCATGAAAAAAGTATTTTTGAGATAATGAATCTAAATAAAAAAAAAAGAAAGACAAAATACCAATTTTTACCTCTGCTGCCTCCTCCAGAATCTTTTTCGAAACCTTTGGAGGGGTTATAACAGAAACAGAAATATTTTTAGGATCAATATTTGGTATTGATGACAAATTTGGAACACATTTTAGGCCATCGATTTCATCTTCATTCTAAAAGAAAAAAAAAGAAACTATAACGAACAACTATTACACATCCCATGATATACAGTATATAATAATTTTCAAAACAAACCGGATTGACAGGCGTAACAGAGTAATTATTGTTTATGTACCTAGTTCCAAACGTACAATAATATCAATACTCGATCTGTTTTCGTGAAACTAGAATGCAAACTTGCTAACCATTTTAAAACTTTATTTCCATATTTTGAAGGTATCGAAGAAGCGCCAACAACAACATAATGGGAAGAAGAAAAAAAATTCTTGATCAATTTCGCAGTTTCAGCATGGATAGCCATGTTCGAGTGAAATTTCAAGTATAATATTACGTACGCAATAAATGCAGTTATGTCACGTGACATAACAGGTCGGATTAGTTGTATTCATACTTCTATTTTTAACTATTCATTCACACACACGTTTCTTTAATAAACTCGTTCATTAACAGTTTCATTAACCCGTAATTTTTGCATTTCCCTATATTTTTTTAGCTAGAGTTTTAACTCTTCATCAAGCTAACATGATTTGTTTTTATTATAAATTAATAAAAATAATTATAATTTAAATAACTTTCACATATCAGCGTATTCATTATTGAAAAAAATTTTTAAATAAACTCAGGAGATAATATTTTTCTTCCTTTAATGTTGGAATTATTTTTTAACTATAAAGTTCAATGCTTATACCGTAGGTCATTATTGTAAATTTTCCAAAGTTTTGTTTAATAAATTAAAAATTTAATTAATTTTTCTTATATATAGATGTTTTTGAAATATACTGTATATCTTTTATCTAATTCTTTTCAAGTATTAAAATATTTTTTTTTTTCAAATCTATTATGATACTATCAGTTTTGTTTCTTGAAATCTTGCAATTTTTTTATTTTTCTATATTATATTTATAGTTTTCTTTCACTTGATTATAGCAATATAATGAATATTCTAAATCTTTTTTTTTATATTTATTGATAAAATTTTTTATTAATTTTTTTATAATAATTGATTTTATTTTATTAAAACTGATTACTGAATACTTAAATAGGCATTCAATTGTTTTTTTTAAATTTTTATATCTTAACAAATTTTATTAAATACAGTATATATTATATTTTCTTCTTTTAAATATTTAAAGTATGGATAGTTTATTATATATCAAGTTTATTAAAAAACTTTTTTTCCTATTAATTTTTAAAAATATATATAGTATTTGTCAAAAAGAATGTAACACCTATTTATCAATTTTAATTAAATTAAATTAGATTATGATAAAATTTATAACATAAACAAAAGTATAATTACTTTTTTAAAAAAATTTTTTATTCATTTATTTTTGAAAAATAATATTTAAAATCCTATAAATATATATAAATTTTATTACTATTTTATTTTATTTTTATTATTATTATTTTTTTTTTAATTCACAGTCAGGTCAGTATAGCATGTCTTTATTTTATATATGTTAGATATTTACAAATTGTTGTGACTTTCACATACTGATTCACTCATCATTGAAAAAACTATTTCTTTAAATGTAACCTAGGAAATGATATTTCACTTCTTTACTAATTTGGATGATTCCTCTAATTAATAAAATCATTGTCTACGGGTCATTACTATAGATTTTTATTACTATTTTATATAATTACCTTTTGTTTTAATAATATTATTGATTCTTTTAAATATTGGTTTATATATTTCTTATAAACTTTTTTAGGTATTTGATTCCAAATCTTTAATAAATTATTATAAAGAGTTTTTTTATTCTTAATATTAATATTTAAATCATTAACACTTCTTTTTATATAAATTCAAATATTTTTTATTAAATTTAAGTTTAAAAATTGTGATAATTAAAAAATATGTTTAATTTTTTTGTTTTTTAACTATTTTTAAACTATTTTTATCTTATTTTTTGAATTATTATTATATTAAAATATGATATTTTTGAAAGTTAAATTATAATAATCTTATAAATAGATCAATTTATCTTTTAAAATTTGTTTATAGAAATTACTATTAAGGTTTTTTTCAATTCTAGACAATTATCTTATATTAAAGTAAGTAAAACATTTTTATAAATTAATGCTATTTTTATCAAAATTTAATTGTAAAAATTATATGATAATTCTTTAAAGATTTTATAGATTAGTTTTTAACAATATTTTTATTCTTGAGTTTCAAAAAGTTAAAATTTAATTCTATCAAATCAAACCATTATACTTTAATTTTTTATAATCTAATTTTTAAATTTTTTTGCAAATTTCAATTAGATTTTTTTATATTTCTTACTCAAAAAATTTTCTTTCTTTCTATATATATACTTTAAATTTATATTTTTTATTTTTTCATATTTTTTTTAAGAATCTATATATATTTATAGTTGATTTGTATTTATTATATAAAGTAAGTTTGAATAAACAATTAAAAATAAGTTTATTTTTTAATTTATTTGTTTTTTAATGTTTTTTTTAAGTTTAGATATACTGTAATATATTAATAATAAATATTATTATCAATTTTAATAGCAATCTAGTATAAACTAAAAATTTTTTTAATAAAATAATAGTTTTTGATCTTTTTTCTATAAATAATTGTTTTAAAGATATTGATTTATAAAAATATTTAAGAAAATTTTTGTATTTTTATAATTTTTTTGAAAAAATATCAAAAAAATAATCAGTGAATGGGTATTATTTTTTTTTTAATAAACACCGTAAAATATATGTTATAAATTGAATTGATTTTATAAAAATTTTTAATCCATTTTAGTTTTTTTTACTTTTTTATTGGTTTTGAATTTTTCTTTGTTTGATTTATTCGATTCAATACTTTTCTAATTTTAGTTTTTAATAAAATCTTTAATATTAATATTAATAAATAGATTGTTTCAAGTTGTACTTAAAAAGATTTCTTTTAAGTTTAATAAATATTTTTATGCTATAATATTCTTTTGTTTAACTAAAGATATCAACTTTATTATTAAAATTGTTTATCTTATGAACTTTAACTTTTTTTAATTTTAAGAAAAAATTTTGCTTTTTGAATTATATTTTTAATTTATATTCAATATAATCAATTAAATATTATTTTAATCTATATTTTTAATATTATAAAAAAATATAAGTATATAATGTTTTTTTTTTTTTTAACCCTCTGTCAGGTTAGTTATGTATGCTTTATTAAACATTTGTAAACTGTACATATAGTATGAATCACTAAAGTTAAAAAATGCTAACTAGCTCACTCGTCTTTGTAATTACTACTCTAAGTGCAACTTTGGAAATTATTTATCACTCCATTAGGAGTTTATAAGTATATAATGTTTTATATCTTAATAGTTGTATTATAATTTATATGTTTAATTATTTTAAAATATTATGTAATATAACAAGAAATATTATTAAAATTGTTGGTATTATTGTTTTTGCTATTGATAACTATAATAAAGTCCTTATTAAAAATTGATTAATAATAATATTATTTTTAATCTAAATTTAAACAAGTCCTATTTGAAATTTTGCTTTAGATTTTTTAACTAATTTTTTAAAAGATCTATTAATATAAAAAGTAAAGTTTCTAAAGTTACTTCTCTAATTATATCTAAAAATAATTTATAATTTATTAATATGTTCTTTTAATTGAATTATTTATTTTATAATAATTATTTCTTAATTTTTATATAGATTTTTGTTTTTTTGTTTTGTTTTTTTTTTTTTTTTTATCCGCAATCAGGTCAGTATGGCATGTCTTTATTGTATATATACTAGGTATTTAATATAGATTTTTGTTTTTACAAAACTTGTATTTATAATATATTATCTAATTTATTTAATATTGAAATATAAATAGTCTGTTAGATTGTTTAAAAATATAAATATCTTTTTTGTTTTTATGTTTTTAGACTTGTTTAATTAAGGCAACAATTGAATTTAAATAAGAATAGTAGAGATATCTGCTTTATTATATCTGATTAATATTTTATATAATTGATAATAAAATAATAATTAAGTGATATAATATGAAATTAATACTATTTTAAAAAATCTTAATCTTTTCTATTGTATTTAGTAAGAAATCTGTTTTAATTTTTCAATATATTTTTTTTTTATTTAATTAAAATAATATTTTTTAGTTTAGACTTTATAATTAATTTATTTTAAGTTTTTAAATAAGTTTTTAAACAAATATTAATTTTATAACTTGGATAAAAACTTGTTTATATTATATTGAAATTCAATTTTTTTCTATTGTTAAAAAGTATTTGAACTATTTTTTTATTTCTAATTATTCTTATTTAAATATTAATAAATTGATTTAAAATAATAATTTGTATTCACAACTTAAACTTATACTACTGATTCCCAATTTTTCAAAAAATTTCTTTTTTTGATAATTTTTTGAGAAAAAGAGAAACCAGCCAAAAAAAACAAGAAAAACTACCTTTATAACTAAACAACTTATAAAAACAAGATCAAAAACTCTTTATAGAGTACAGAAGAAACAAGTTTTATAAAATTACTAACTTCTACTATATAAATTTTTTCTTTTAGAAAAAGAAAAACAACAAAAAAGATTAAATTACAGTAAGCTCTTGGAAGTTCAACATCAACTTTACAAAGCTCTTAGTCAAGTCAGTGTAGGTTAACACCCTTTTAGATATTAAGAAAAACTTCATAGATAATAACTCAAATTGATAAATCAGTTCAAATCCAAATACTCATAAAATCTAAAGGGACATTCAAATCTTATTAACTATATAGTAAATAAATACATATATCACAATAACAGCATTTCAATAATATTATGTCATATAAATATAGACATATATACTTTTTATAACAAACTCAAAAGATATATTAAATAAACAATATTAATATACTTTCTACATATTTACACAAATCAATTATTAACAACCCCATAACTCATATGTTTACTATTGATAGATCAACAATATCAACAATACTATCACAATATACACATGAAATAAATATCACTAACATATCACAACAAATAATAAAATTTTTTCATATTACCAAAATAATAATAAGGAATAAACAAATCTGCAATACGTGTCTAAAAAAATATAGTAACAATTATCAGCAAAACATAACAATATCAAACACAGTCAACTTACTCCCTATTACATGATCAACATGCTATGAGGAAACACAAACTTTTACAGGTTGTTAAGAAGAAAAAAGTATACATTATAGAGACTTTAGTTCAATTATTAGACAAATATAATCAACAATAGAAACTATGGCAACACAAACCTTCCTTAATATTATTTCAACTTAAAAAGTTATCATGAACTTCACCTTAAGTCCAACCCAATACTCGATTATAAATAGTATTATTGCTAGAATTTTGAATATCAATCATATTATCTTTATCAAAGACAATATTCTCAGACAACACATCCTTTATCTATGGATTAAAGGACAAAAAAAAAGAAGAAGATCTTCTAGCTTCATTTTTAGAAAACAAATACTTGAACATAATAGAACAAACTGAACAAGTATAATACTCTTTGCAAAATATTATATTAAGTCAGACAACATCTAAAAACAATCTTTCTATATATAGCTTAACAGATAAGGTAATAGCTATAGAAATTCCAACAACCACAACAATCAAAATTCTAAATATTACTGAAATTAAATGGAAGATAAAGAGCATGAAAACATAATTGAAATAGAAGTTATTAGTAAAAAGATTAAAAGAAACAATATAGCTGAGCAACATATATATAAGATAAGAAATAGATTAATAACTTCCAATATTAATATCTTTCATATCAAGGTAAATAATGAATATAAAATAGGTATAATTACTTTCAGGTTCTCAGGAGAAATTGAAACAGAACAAATAGCATATTTGTAAAATACATTAGATTTATCAAAAGATTTTTAATTCTTTAAAAAAGAATTTATCAATGGTAATGTATGGACAATATTCTATTGTGAAGAGAAGGAAGATACATTACAATACCTTGAAAATATTAATAAAAAAGAGGAAAAAAACTTTACTATTATATCTATAGATATAGAAAAATGGACAAACTCTATTCAACCATCAAATAAAAAAGTTTTTCAACAAATAAAGATGAAGAAAAAACTTTATTGATGGTTACACTTATAGACTTTAATCAAAACCATTATGTCAAGAAATCAAATCTGCTCTTAATAAATATAGACATATAACAAATATTCATATTTATAATTATTCACAATCACAACAACAAATCAAGACACGTATTACCCCTTATAAGAAATATATTAACCTTGAAACAAAATGGATTATTCATATCAATACAAAAACTATTAGAGCTATTTTCATCCAATATGAGCCTAATAATAATGAAATTAATAGAATTATTAAACAGTATAATTTATAATTATTGTAACTATATGAAACACATAACACTATCACTAGTTTAATCACATAAGTAGTTAAATATATTAAAGCCAAATCATGTTATGTCTCTAGAAATTCACATATATTAAAGAGAAGAGGCTATACAGTAATTTGTTTCTTATTAGTACAAGATTTGAATAATGCTTTAAAACAACATATATTTATTTATAGTCATAAACTTATCTGGAGTGTTAGAGAAGATTTTAAACAAGAACAAAACCATTTTTAAGAAATTCAAGATCATATCAGTAAAAGTGCTAGGAAGCACTTTATAAAAGAAATGGTACAAAATGAAGAATTGGATCATATAGAAAGTAGTAAAGATAATGAAAAAAAAGTTTACTTCAAAACAATACATGGCAAACTTTACTTAAAACAATTGAATCAAACTAATATCAGAACCAATACTAGTACCAATTGATATATAACATCTGAGGATAAAGCAAAAATAGAAAGAGATTTTTAAAAAAGAATAAATCTAGAAAGGAGGGAAAAAAGGAAAAAGTGTAACTTCCAAGACAACAAACATACTATTAGAACAATAGAAACTCTCAAATGTTTTGTCACTGGTAGTAATATAAAATCAATCAAGTATTGTTATAGAAGATGTTGACATGATAAATCAGAAAATTCTTATCTCAAAAGTGAAAGTGATCAAGATCCCCTTTACCAAATCCTAAACAATCCCAAATAACTAAATAATAGAATAAATCTAATTGAAAAAAAAATAGGCAGTCAGAATAGGATAAGAGGAAGGCAATGGAATAATCAATCCTGTAATTAGCATCAGTTCAATCAATGTATATCAGGAAAGAGTTTGATTTATAAGAAGAATTAAGCTTATTCTGAAGAAAAGGTGCAATTCAAAAGGAAATAGTAGATATTGACACAATCTCTTCTTATATAATATATGATATATCACTGAATAACTTTATAAGTACATTAAAAAAGAATATTATCAATAAAATTGAAAAAGAATAAAAAAAACTCTTTCCGCTGATCCTAAATTTCCTTAAAAAATTTCCTTTTTCGGTAATTTTCTTGGAAAACCCAG
>CAJVPT010001847.1:0-19687 GCA_910592055.1 Acaulospora colombiana | reverse complement strand
AGGAGTCAAGTTTTTGAGTGAAGAGGTTTGTAAACAATAGGAGAAGGGTAGAAGTGACTCTTGAAGTTATACTTCAAATTGTTTTAAGGAAAGTATTAAGACTTTATTAGCAAGGAAGTATAAAAACTTCTTGCGAACATCTTTTTTGTGTGTTATCAAAGGATCAGTCTATTTCATTTACTATAGTTACAAGTAATTTTTATCTTTTTAAAATTTTTTCTTAAACTTTTATTAAGTAAAACTGAAATCAAATGCTTTCTTAATATTTTTAGAATTTGATAAATCGGAACATAATATAATAAAAATATAATTAATATATTAAATAGCTTTAAATTATAATATAATTTTTTTTTAACCTATAATTATATCACAATAGCTTGTCTTTATTAAGAAATTAAAATAAAATCTACAATAGTTTACAGACTTTTATAAAGTAACTAATTTATCTTTATATATAAGTACTCTAAGTCAAATCTTAAAGATAATATTATACTTTCTTGATAAATTGATAATGACCTCTATTTATCAGGATCATTGCCAATAGTTTGTCATTGTTAATTAATATAAAAATCAATAAATTGCTAAATTAAAAAGAAAAAATAAGAAAATTATTTGAAAAGAAAACAATTCAAGACCCACAAAAAAGTCTAAAAATAAAAATATTATCTTCTCAAAAGAGATCTACCTGATTGAAATAGTTTTCTTGCTTCATTTGAATTTTAGAAAAAAAAATTTTTTTTATTATCTATGGTATCAGACAAGTCAATCCAACTAGTCTTTTATTTAAGTGAGTATCAGATTGGAATATTTTAAGAAAAGTATTTGATCTCAGCTTTTTTTTATTAAAGTTTATCATCACCTAAGAAACTTAAATAAGAAATAGGAGTTTGTAATTCATATTATTTATTATTTGATTTTTAATATTATAGAAGTCTTTATTAAAGAACTTGTACTTTTATAAGTAAACATTTTCAGAACATTCTTTTTAATTATCAATAATATTATTGAAATATATAAATGTGACCAATAAGAGCTTGTTTACATTTCAAAACTAATATATTTCATGATAGCCAATCACTTTTGTTAAGAATTTGTATTATTCAAAATTTAGAATCAAATTGAAATAGGCAAAATTTTTCAAAAATCCATAAAAGTGAAAGCTCTAAAAGGACCAAAGCAATCAAAAAGGAAAATAAGTCTTTTACTATAGAAAATCTTTATAAACCTCTCACTTTAAAGATTAGATGAGCTTTTAGATACTTTATAATCATTTTTTTTTTCTTTGGGAACTTTTTTACCATTGGTATTAAAAATATTACTTGATTTTCTTGATTACTAGAAGTCAAGTTTTTGTATGAAAAGATTTGTAAATAAAAGCAAAAGGATAGTAATGACTCTTGAAATCATATTTCAAGTTGTTTTAAGAAAAATATTAAGACTTTATTAGTAAAGAAGTGTAAAAACTTATTGTAAGCATTTTTTTTTATATATGGTCAAATGATCAATAGAAAGAGTTTTTTTTTAGATTGTTTTTTTGAATTATAATATAATACATGATTCTTTCATAATTTTTCTAGAACAATTTTTATATACAAATATAATATAATAAATAATGTATAATATAGTATATAACTTCAAATTGTAAAAAACTTTTTCTGCTGATCCTCTGATCACACACAAAAAAGATATTCACAAGAAGTTTTATACTTTTTTGTTAATAAAGTCTTTATACTTTCATTAAAACAACTTGATACTTGTCTTTATGTATCTCTCCCACCCTCTCTTACTTGTTTATAAACTCCTTTAAATAAAAACTTGAGCCTCTAGTGGCCTAAAAAGACTCAAGTATACACTTCCTCTATTAAGGACAAGAAGGTTTTAAAAAGTAAAAGGACTAATAAGTGGAATGTTACCTTACAGAGCTAGAAGTGACAAGAAATAGAAGTTTTGTTAATAGGAAAAGGCTTATTATCCACCTTTTTACATACTGTCTTATATTCTCTTAAAGTGTTTACTGTTTTTTACAGTTTTCTTGAGAAATTTTGCCTATCTCAGTTTGATCCTAAATTTCTAGTAGCACAATGTCACCTGGTATCTGATTGATTGACATAAAATATGTTAATAACTGAATATAAACAAGCTCCTATTGGCCATCTTACGTATTCTGATGACATCATTGGTAATAGAAAAAATTGATTGGTACCTCATGTTAGCCCCACTTCTCCAATTGGGTTAACTTATAGATCAAGTTCCATAAGGTTAATAATATATAAGCAACAAGTCTCCATGTGATAAAAAAGCTGCTATTCGTTCAATCTGAGGTTTTTTTCTCTTATCATCCTGGTCCGGCAAAGTTCAAGACCAAGGTCTCTTTTTTATCCCAGTCAGGTAATAAGATCGAACAGTCTCTAGTCCATACTAAGTTTCAACCCTTTGGTTATAGTTAAGAATGCATTTTTTTAGAAGTTATTGAAAGATATCGTAATTGACAAGGATCCTTACTACTCTTGAGACCTTTCCACCATTACAAGGCAAAAGGATTATTGAGGAATCTGACTTTCTTGATAATGGAAGATACTGTATATACCAGTAAAATTCCTTTAATTAGGTGGAACTACTGGAAGGTATCATATTGAAACAACATGATCTGGTTTCTACTAGGACACATAAGAACCTGAAATCTATTATAAATCATCTGTCTACTATAGGTGGATAAAAAATCACTGCCCAAAAAGGTTGGGACCAAGTGTGTCCTAGAAGTAAAGGTTTTCACTAGATGATAAGTCTTCTCAGACAATATATAAAAAAGAAATCAAGATCAAGAATAGATAAGTTTCTTATATAACCAGGAAAGAAAAAGATATCCTAATTGGGCATTTCTTATTGAGAAGAGATCTTAAGAAGCAGGTTTTTGGAGGAAGCTGAAAATATTTTTTTTAATTTTTTATTTTTTATTTTCTTGTTATCTAATTAGACATTTTTAGCTATCCCCCTCCCCTTTTTTCAACTTATCCTTTTGTAGTTTCCTATATTCTAGTGGCTTAGTCAGATATATAATGGTGACAACTTGTTGACGATGATGCAGTGGACTAGAAGAGTTTTTACCCAAAGACATTGCAGAGCAAAATATTGTTTCCAAGATTAAACTTAGAGGCTTTTATGTTTACGACGAGTTAGTTAGATTAGAATAATAGTTTGTTATAGTATATATCATGCTACTCAAATAAAAATATACTTATGTTTCCAATTGATTAATAAACTGACAATCTAGCCTAACTATAGATACTTAAAAAAAAAAAAAGTATATAACTTCAAATTATAATATAATATAATGAATAATAGTGTAATATTGTATACAACTCGGAATTGTATTAAAACAATACAAATAATTTTATTTAAATATTTCTTTATAAATTTAATATTTTTTTTATTAATATACCTAAAATATTTGAATAAAAAAAATTAACTAAATATATATTTTATAGAAAATAGCTAATTACCTTTATCTTTACAATCTTTACAATTTTTCATTTTATTGTATATTTTCTTTATATTAACTGTATCAAATTAGCAACAATTCATTCAATAATAATTGATATCAAATCTTCAATTCTTATTTAATATGCGAATTGCTTAAAAGAAGGTTATATATTGTATTGCCTAAAATATTAATATTTGAAGTTTTATAAATATCGATATATGAAGTTAAATTGCTATTTGAAACTTGAATTAGGGAAGACATTGAAAAAGATTAGAATTAAATTAGTGCCAAATTATTAAAATTTATCTTTATTAATTAATTGATTTATTTAAAAAACAAAGAATTGAGTACATAGATCAAAAAACTAAAAAAAGAAAATATCAAATTTATAAAATAACTAAATCTAATGAAATATATTAATAACAAGTTATCTGAAGAATCAAAATAACAAAAAATAAAATAGAAAATTTAAAAAAAGAAATTAATTAGCTCAAATCTATGAAACCCGAACTTTATCTTATAGTGGTTATAAAATTTAGAGTAGCCAAAATATCAGAATCTGAAAGTTTGCTGAGTTTAGAAAAGTACTAAAAAATTTGATTTAGGAGAGATAGTAAAGAAGCAAAACTAATAAAACTAGTTATTAAAGATGAGTCGAAATCAAAATAAGTAGAAGTAAAAATGAAGGCCTTAATTAAAACCATTCTTGACAAATATAAACTAAGGATAGATGAAGTTTTTTCAAGTAATATGAATAAAAAAATATTACAAAAATTGATATCTAAATTAATAAAATTTATAATTTCATGTTTTAATCCTTCACAAAAGTAAATAAGCAAATAGTTAAATATTTTACATAATTATTAAGAAAAAGATATTAAAAGACAGAAACTAGAAAACTAGAAATAGATAATTATTACTTATATGTAAATAATTAATTAAACAAAGTAGAATTAATAATATTATATATTTATACTATCTTCATGTATTAATTTTTAATAAATAATTAAGAAAAGAATATGAAGAATTAAAAGCATACAGTTGCTTATTGAATAAAGATCAAAGAAAGTTGTTAAATATCAGAATGAATTAACTGATTTAATTAAAGAAACAAAGATTCTTTCACCTAAAAAAAGTAAGACTGATCCAAAAAATCTTACTAAAAGAAAAATAAATGTATATGATTATAGTTGACATTCTAAAGATATATTTTTTGACAAAATATTTTATGTTCAATAATTACAATATAATTATAATTACTTATAGTTAAAGAATTTGTTAAAATATTTGAATAAGTATTTGAAATCAATTCAAGTATTTCAGTTGACTTATAAATAATATCATGATAATTCATATTTATATAATGTGATATTATCAGAAGATTTATTAAATTGAGTATATAGTTTGAAAGAAATTTCAAAATATGAATAAAAAAAAGAGATAGAAAAAAATAAATAATTAACAATTAAATCCAAAAAATAAAAAATTATTGAATATAAAAAATCATTAATGTATTTAGAGAGCAAAAAACAAACTAGAGAAAGTACACAAATAGGCAAAATTTAGAGAGTAGTTAAGTTAAAAAAAAAAAGCAAAAAATCTTAAAAAACATTTGACAAGATAAAATCAATTGGGATTAGTTTTAAAAAAGTCAAGTCAAAATTTTTAAAGAAAAAAAAAAAGCAAGTAAAAGAGAAAAAAGAAGAGGAAAAGAAAAGTGATGAACAATTTAATTAATTAATTTTATAATTTTTTAATAAATTTTATGAAATTTGTTAAACTTTTGAATATTTACTGAATTTTAATATTAAATTTATAACTTTTGTTGAATTTTTTTATTATAGCAATTTTTTTGTCAAATTTTTTGCCACAGTATTAATTTTTTTGTCAAATTTTTTTGCTCTAGTATTAATTTTTTTAATAAATTTTTTGTCACAATATTAAATTTTTATGCCAAATTTTTTGCAGCAGTATTAATTTTTTTGCTGAATTTTTTTATTGTAGTATCAATTTTTTGTCAAATTTTTTATCATAATATCAATTTTTATATCAAATTTATTACCACAGTATACAAAAAAAAATTTTTTGCTATAGTATGCAAATTTTTTTTTTGTTACAATATTGCTAAATTTTATACTAAATTTTTTTGTTATAGTTAATAATAAGTCCCTAAAGTATTTAATATATAAAATTTAATAGATAAATTATATTCCTTTTTAAGGAACAAAATTCATAGCTTTTCACTTTAATAGGAACAAAAGTCAGGAAATACTATAAATCAATGATTTAGATAATGGAGAATAATTGTGAATAGTTTTTTTATAGTTATTAATTTAAAAATTTTAATATTTTTTAATAAGAATGTAATGAATCTGCACCTGTCCCCATCAATTCTGTGTAAGTATACATGACTCTGTGTGACTATGGACCCGAAGTCCATCCTGTCTACTATTTTTGAACTCTATATATAACATTATTCGAGATCATCTTTAACGATCCCAGGCTAAGTGCCTTTCATCATAGTCAATTTGTCTTATTTCTCCAGAATAGAAATCAGCCCTGTAAACAGTAGTAGTACAAACTAATAGATTTCTTTTATTATTATTATTTTTCTTTTTGTTTTTCTTTTTAAGTTATATTATAGCCTCATAAGTCTGGACATCTGTTATGTCAAGATTTATGTATTTTTAATTATTGTATTTATAGATTTATTTATGTTATTTTAACCAAAATGTACTTTAGGCCAGATTCTTATAGAGAAGACAAGCCTCTCCTGAAATAAAGATAACTTTGTTGTCTTGTTGGTCAAATAACAATTGTTCACTGACTTATTGAAATAAGGTCTTTTATAGGGGTAAATGTGTTTTATGCTCTATTCTCTTAATGTTTCTTCTTGTAGCAGTATGCTGTTATATAGGTCTATAAGCCATATTAATGCTTTTGATTCTAGATTTTTGTATGTACTGTATGGAATGTTGTCTGGTCCTGGTGCAGATTTGGAGCTCCTGTTCCTGATTACTCTTTGCAGCTCCTATATAGTTATTTATATTATCAGGTTTTCAAACTAGTGTTCTTTAATCCTACTATTAGATACATATTGCTCTGTCTATCTAGCTAAAGTTTCCACTGGTATGGTTTTTCTGTGGTAAGTCCAGTTTTCAAAGTGTTCTGCTATTCTGTTTTTGATCTCCTGTGGTTCTGTGATCATCTCTATCTAATTATCTCTTTTGACTACTAGTTTGTCTATCACTATAGATTTATTGGGCTTCTCTAGGATGTTGTTTATCATTGATCTCTTGTTATCTAGGAGCTATTATTACCATCTTTCTATGCGTCACTGTGTTCTCCTGCTTTTTTGATAGTTAGTTATAAGTTTGGTAACAGTTTTATATCAGATGATATGCTCTTTGCATATTTTCTTCCATTATATTTATTTGTTCTGTTGTTGGTCAGTTCACATATTGACAGTTCCTTTGTCAGCTCTAGAAAGTCTTTTTGATTATCATTGATTTTTTTTGTATGAGAAGTTCTGTATGTTTATTGGGAGTATCAATATTTCTTTGAAGGAGTTCTGACAGTATCTGGATGTTGGTAATTTTCATATACAGAGTTGAAGGTTTTATGTTCCCTTGTTTCTTTTTTTGATTTTATCTTGGAGATGTGATAATTTGCTATTATCAGAAGTGATTGTTTGAATCTGTTTCATTTGTCTTCTATGTTCCCTTGTTCAATTCTCTCTCCTCTTTCTATGTTATCTTCAATGATGCTCTTGAATTTTTCCTATTGTTTGATATTTGTTTTGCACCAGTTGTACCATAAATTGCTCTTGTAGATCTTTTGATAACTGTTGTTATTAAGTTGTCATGTGTCTACTTTGATAGTTATAATTTTATGATCACTCTTGTGCAGGGCATCTGAATAGTGTATTATATATGAGTCTCTTGTTTGCCAGATCTCATGTGACAAATACTATATCTGATCGATTCTGCAGTGAGCTTCTCTACTGTTGTTTCATATGGATTTCTTTTGTGTTGGATTGTATGTTCTGAATATATCTTGGAAGTTTTTGGTTATCAACCATTCTAGCAAATTCGACTCAGGTTGACAGCTGTCTGGTTGTCTGTGAAAATTCTATTTGTCTATGACTAGGTTGGAGTGTATTAAAGTTTCTATCTATTATAACATGTGCATTCATCTTCTCTACCTATGTTATCCACTTCTGTATTGTGTGTTCAGTCTCTATTTTGTTTCTGTTGTTACTGCTTCTTGGTGGAAGATATACTCCTATGATCCTTATTCTATGCTTTCTTGGGAACACCATATCTATCACTATGGCCCTTTCCTTAACTTCTTGTTTCCTAAATATTCTAGTTACTATATCCTTGTATATAGCTATACTTACTTTATACTCTATCTTTTGATATTTGTTTACTGATGTTGTTATCTGATATTGATGATGTTTCCAATGTTTGATCTGTTATTCATTTTCATTATTTTCTTTGTAATAATAACCTTCTAGTTTTTCTATGAACAGTACTTCAATCAAAAGTTTCATTTGTTATCTTCTACCATCCCTTTTATATTATATATTGCAATTGCCCATGAGTTATGACTAGTGGTCTTTCTTTTTTGTATGTTTGAGGTTTTGTTCTATAATGTAATATTTGCTATGGACTGGTTTTGTGCTTGATGTTTGTTCAGATAGTGTTGAGATTTTTTGTTTGCTACTTTTCCTTTTTGAAGGTTCTATTGATTGCTTTCCATCATATTAGTATGATAAGTTGTGTCTATTTGTGATTGTTTATTGTGAGATTTTGATAAGATTGATTATCTCTTCCATTGTTGCATTCATCCTATTCAGTTGTTGTTAATATGCTTCTTGGAATTTCTTTATATCTTGGATGCTATCATTGGAAACTCTTGGCTGCTCCTCACTGTTGATGTTTGTGTCCTCTTCTAGTTCTTCTATAAGTTCTTTAATGTTTTCAAGACACCTATTGATGCATTCTTGTTCTAGGACATCCACCCTTTCAATCAGGTTTTGTAGATCATTTTTCATTTCTTTTATGTTCTTTTGGACTGATAGTAGTATGTTTCAAATATCTTTATGGCACTACTGTTCTCTGGCCTTTGACTATATTTCAGGATATTTATATAACTTCTTGGATTGTTGTCAGTGTTAGAATTTTTTTGGATGCCTTGGTTGAAGGTTAGCCTGTTTTTTTGGTATGAAAGAATCCTGGGATTATTTGAACTATTTATGTATTGTCTTAAAGAGAGTGTCTCTGGTTTGTTAGGACATACATGCATGTTGTATTTGGATAAGCCACAGATGCAGCATAGAGGGTCTCTCATTGGATCTATTGTGTTTGTATACCTCTAAGGAAGCTGATGATTCGGCTACCTGAAGATCTTCTCTGGACTGGAAGGTAAAGATGGCAAACCTCTTTGCCTGGTTATTGTTATTCTAAGGTATATATACTGATTTTACTCTTGTGCTTGTGATGATGACCGCTAGGTCTGATTCTGTTGTATCAGGTAGTAATTGAGTGAAGATAACACTATGACATTCTTTTTCTTCTTTTACTTTGTAAATTTTGTAAAATGGAAAAATCCTGCATTAATAATAGCCCTGTGTGAGTGACCACTTCTAACTAATCTCTACATAATCTAATGTATTGAAGAAGATGATCTTTGCTATTTGGAATGGCCTGGCTTTCTGTAAAATTATGCAGTCAATATTGATTTGCTTATTGAAATCTCTGCTAGATCCATTTTGATAAAGTGTAGTGGAATGTTCTATACTCTTATTGTGCAGAAATTGCTCTCTTGGAAGCTCAGGAGGTGATCTTTCTAAATTTGGCATTCTTATTCTCTGCAATTTCAGTTTTACATGTAATGTATATTTCCTCTTGATTGTTAAATATAGTGATAATCTGTGATTTTCTGATTGGATATTCATACCCTACATATTTTAGGAAGGAAGATACACCATTTTTTTGTTTGAAAAAGTCTATTTCCTTGCTGGCTGTCTATTCAGAAACCAGGTCTGGATCGATGAAAGCTTTTCCAGCCCTGAAAGTTTCATAATATCCTTGGTGTTTCTATGGAGTGGTTGATGTTTCCTGTTTGTTTTTCTGGCTCTAATAGTTGTATCTAATCTATTTAGTGATACTTGGGATGCCATCTTTGACTGGAAATTCTAGGGTAGTTTCATTCTCAATGATGTTTACTGTATCCAATAAAAGTGCTCTGCTGATTCTGAGACTGGTCTTGTACTTCTTCTCTGTTTCTTGCATGTTTGGATCAATATATATCCTGTTTGCTTGGTTTCTATCCTCTTTCTCTTTTTTCTTGTCTGATGGTTTCTTCTGGTTAGCTATTCTAATTTCTAGGGGTATATGTCTAAGTTACGAGGGGGGTGCTGTTGCTTTAAGTTTCTGGATTTTTCCATTGATCCTATCAATATTATACTCTAGTGTTGTCTGCCTTGCAAGACTTCTTAGTTGACTCATAAAAGCCATCTTGAAGGCTGCTACTACTTGGTAATCAAGATAGAGTTCATTTTTATATTTTTGTCATAAAAGAAAATTTTTTCAGTTTTTGAAATTTTTGAAAAATAGTTTTTTTTTTTTTTTGGAATATATTAAATAATATGAAAGTTTATTGAGATTATTAATAATTGATTAAATTTTCTGTTATTTCGTTCAAAAATTGTTGGCAATTTTTTTTTACAGTTTTTACAAAATATCTAATATCTTTTTTTATTAATTTAATAATTTACAAAACTTAGAAATGATACTAGTTTATTGATTTGTCTTATATCTTTCAATAAAATCATAAATTGTTATTTTTGGATAATTAAGAATATATTTAATATTGTGCTCATTGTGATTACCTTTTTACAGGCCAATAATTTCATCACACTCAAAATCAGTAAGTTTATGAGTTTTAAATATAATTTTTTTTTATTTTTGAATAAAGAAAGTTTGTAGTTATCTAGGAAAATAATTTTGATGCATTTTTATGCATTAGATTTAGAGTTATTCATAGATAAAGTTTGATCCTTAGAGTAGTAATCTTCATGTGGTCAGATACTTTTGTCAGGTGAGTGTAACACGTAATCTAAACTTTTATCACGTGAGTACATTTCATCGACACAGGCACGTGATTCATCACACATAATACTTATTTGGGCATCTCCGTTAACCTGATGATCAGTACTGTTGACTTTGTACTATGGCCCTAAAATTTTTTGAAAAATTATCTACCGACTTTGCTGGACTTCTTAAAGATGATGACTGCGATGTAGTTGTTGAAGTCGGCGAGGCGCCTGTAAATAAAAAATTCAAATTGCACTCCCTTATTTTAAAAGCTCGCTGCCCCGTCATTTTTAAAGAGCTAAAAGATGTCGAAAAAAGTGTTACCATTAAACAACTTAGAAAATCCGATATTTCTGCTGATATTTTTGAAATTATTTTAAAGTAATTATTACTTTATCTTATAATTTTTTATGTTATAAATTTATTAATAATTTTACTATAGGTACATTTATGGAGCCATTCTTTCATTGGATAAGTTGGAAAAGTCAATGATATTGAGTTATTACTTTCTGCTGATAAACTTAATCTTGAAGAATTAGTTGACAGTATTGAAGGATTTCTAGTCGAAAATAATTCTGATTGGTTGCGTTTGAATTTTTCCCGCATTATTCGTGCAAGCTCAAGAAATCAGAAATTTAAAAAGTTGAATGAGTTTTGTAACAATATAGTTGCCAAATATCCCTCTACTATATTTAACTCGGATGATTTTACTTCATTGCCTGATGATTTTTTAATTTCAATTTTGAAGAACGATGATTTACAAATGGAAGAATCGCAAATTTGGGACAAAATAATTCAATGGGGGAAAGCGCAAAGCATCACTTTACCGAGTAACCTTGAGCAATGGTCCAATAACGATTTTATGGCTTTGAAAAACAACTTACAAAGTCTTTTACCGCATATTCGATTCTTTCAGATTCCTAACAAAGACATAATTTATAAAGTCAAACCTTATGTTCAAATTCTGGATCCAAAGCTCTGGGATGACATATTTTGTAGAATTGTAGACCCGAGTTATCCTGTTTCCTCGCCTATCTTACCACCTCGTACCACCGCAAAAGCTGAATTACCAATCCGAGAAGGTATATATTGGAATAATTTAATTCACAATAATACAGGTAATATCAAATACGTAATATGAACATGCACGTTATATATTAACAATTAATTACTTTTACTTTATATGATTGAGATGTACGTTGCATACATTTTATAATAAAAAAAAACTTTACTATCTAATTGATTTTATAATACTAGTTCCAGGTATTTATGCGGATAATTTGACAATGAGCCTTTGTTTTTTATGGCATGATTTGTTGATAATTGCTCTATTACGTGTTATTATTACTTTAGGTCATATTAAGAAACCATTCATGTGTTTATGGCTTCAAGTGCTTTACTGATTATTTTACGTATAAACTTTATTAGAAAGTATGTTAAATCGAGCATTTTATTGTTTATTATTAATTATAATATTAACTGATTTTATTAATTATTGTTTACTATGTTACATATATAGCGTATGTCTACATAAAATACTTTTTTTCAAGTATGTTTGCACATATTTAATTATATTAACTAACGCCAACATTTAGGCCGTAAGTAGAACCAAATATAGTATTGTTGTCGATGAAATTGCACAAATATGTTCAGGTTTATTAATAATCGTTAACTTTTGTATCTTTTATTCTAATCACTGTTATAGTGAGTAAGTTAAAATAAGAATACTTAATTTTCTTTATTTTATAAATTATGGAATGAGTTCTACTTATGCTAATCACCGTTATAGCGAGTAAGTTAAACTAAGAATATTTTCGTGATTTTTAAAAATTATATGAAATGATTTCTAATTATACTGACCACTTTTATAGAAAGTAAGTTTAATTAAGGATATTTTCGTGTTTTTAAAAAATTATATGAAATGATTTCTAATTATACTGATCACTGTTATAGCGAGTAAGTTAAATTAAACATATTTTCGTGATTTAAAAAATTCTATGAATTGATTTTTAATTATATTCACTACTCTATAGCATGTAAGTTAAATTGAGCACATTTTCGTGGATTTTTTGAAATTATATGAAATTATTTCTAATTTACTGATCACTGTTATAGCCGGTAGGTTTAATTAAGCATATTTTCGTGGATTTTTAAAAATTATATGAAAGGATTTCTAATTATATTGATCACTGTTATAGCGAGTAAGTTAAATTAAGCATATTTTCGTGATTTTTAAAAATTACATTAAATGATTTCTAATTATACTGATCACTGTTATAGCCCGTAAGTTAAATTGAGAACATTTTCGTGGATTTTTTAAAATTATATGAAATGGTTTATAATTATACCGATCATTATTATAGCCGGTAGGTTTAATTAAGCATATTTTCGTGGATTTTTAAAAATTATATAAAGGATTTCTAATTATATTGATCACTGTTATAGCGAGTAAGTTAAATTAAGTATATTTTCGTAATTTTTAAATTTACATGAAATGATTTCTAATTATACTGATCAGTTATAGCTTGTAAGTTTAAGCATATTTTCGTGGATTTTTAAAAATTATATGAAATGATTTCTAATAATATTGATCACTGTTATAGCGGGTAAGTTAAACCAAGAATATTTTCGTGATTTTTTAAAATTATATGAAATGATTTCTAATAATATTGATCATTGTTATAGTGGGTAAGTTAAACCAAGAATATTTTCGTGATTTTTTAAAATTATATGAAATGAGTTCTACTTATGCTAATTACCGTTATAGCAAGATAAATTAAGTATATTTTCTGATTTTTAAAAATTACATGAAATATTTTCTAATTATGCTGACCACTGTTATAGGAAGTAAGTTATATTAAGCATATTTTTAATTATATTTATAACTATCATAGCAAGAAATGATTTTTAATTATGCTGATCACTGTTACAGCTCGTAAGTTAAACTGGGCATATTTTTATGATTTACAAACTCTGAAATAAGTCCTAATTATGCTAATAACTGTTATAGCTTATACATTAAATAGGGCATCTTAGTGATTTTAGTATATTTATATGAAAGAGTTCTATGTTAATATTTATTTTTATCAAAAGTTAAACTAGACATATTTTTATGATTTTAATAAGCTATATTTATCCTGATCATCTTTATAGCACTTTTTTTTTGATTTGCAAAATTACATGAAATAGGTTCTAATCTTGCGAGTAAGTTAAATTAAGATGCTTTCAAGATTTTGCAAAATTATATGAAAATATTTACGATTACTGATTGCTGTTATAAAAAGTAAGTTGAAATATTTAAAAATTATATTAAATGCCTAATTAGGCTATTGATTTTAAAATAAAATTATACGAAAAGATCTTTAATAATACTAATAATTGTTATATAAAGTGAGATCAGTTAAGCTATTTTTATTTTAAAAAATCACAAAGTAATCTCAAATGCTCAAACTACGAATCATGATATTGTTTGTCCGTTCCCTTAGCCCGTAACTCAAACTAAACTAATACGTATACGGTTGTTTAATTATTAATTATAAATTTTTTATTTCGACATTGTTTCTATCATTCGCTTATGAAATTTAAAAGAAAATTTAAAGGTTTGACCATTTGTCGATTTTTGTAATAACTCCAGTATAATTACGAAACTTTCTTTCGGCCATGCATAGACCATAAGTTCCTATACGTGATTGACTGCTTATCCTTATGGATTGCGATTGGATAATATTTGGTATGATTTATTTCACTTATTGCTGACTACTCAGTTGACCCAAGCAACATGTAATCAGCTCAAGAATGCCTTGTTTATTTAATATGACATCAAAAAAAGATTCCAGGCGGCTATCAATGAGCATGTTTTCGCGTACTTACTAGTAATACAAAGGAAAAAGAAATACGCCTCGGAAAATACAATCAACGATACCACTTAATTGTTGGACAGGATTCCATGTGCCATATTCACTACGTACGTGCAAATTGCAGAAAATAACACTATTATAAGAGCATTGGCACAAGCAAGAAAACTGAGCAAAGGTAAAAGTAAAAGAGAACCAGTTGTATGGAATATGCATGGTATACTTTTTCGTGCTGCAATAGATTTATATTTGAACCTCAGTATATAATTGTTAATAAAATAATATATAAGATATCAAGATTGTCTTTTCAAACGTATATAGAAATTCAATAAAGTTCTTCGTTAAAATCAAAGAGTTGAAAGTGTTATGCTTGTTTTTGTCCAAATGATTTCGATTTTGATCTAGAATATTTCTTTCATTTATAGTTAATCCAGACTAATCTCATACACAAATAAAGAGTCAAGAAAACAGTGGCTACTATGTTAATTTCTTGCTGGATAACATTACGAATTAATTAATGAGCTTAAAGTGGAGACTGGGCTTTTTATTTCATCTTGTGCTGAGTATATAGAATTGAAGCTGTACATAAACTCGGATTCACTGTATCTGCCACAACCATCAATAATTACAAATCCAAATTTTGAGTATACGTAACACTAATATACTCAAATAACTTAAAATTATTAACAAACACTAAATAGTTTTTTTGATACTACTTATAGATTATAAACCTATGAATTTGCAACATTAATGACTTTCATACAATCAAGGAGAAGCGTCATCCTGCACCGTGTCAATATTCACTACTGTGTATATTGCCACGTATCTAGGTTGTTTAGCAGTATCAGTTAATTTTAACGAAGCAGCATTTTTTAATCCAGCAAATATAGATTGTGTTGATATTTGTAAACGATTACAAGAGCTATTTTGTAGCATATTTAATATACTTTATCTTATATACAGGAAAAAATCAATGGCATCAAAACATATTTGATACATTTTATCAAATTGGGCTTCTTACTGTATATTGTTATAATGAAGCAATTGAAAGCATTGTTCAATAAAAAATTTTCGACTTGTAGACATTCAAGTGATGTGATAAGCCTGCATCAAATAAATAATTATTTAAAAGAATTGATGATATTGTAAATTATTTGCAAGGTCATATTAGCCAATTGTAGCTGACTGACCTGGGTAACTTTCGTTCGAAAATACTTATTTTATAAAAAAACTATGATATGCATTCCATATTAAGACTCTAAGGATTTATTAGAATTCTTAATCCATTGCATTTGTTTTTTAACTGTAGAGAACTGATTACTGATCACTCATTTTTAAGTAGCTTTTTTATTCAACTTTGAGAAAAAAAATGAAAATTTTGGCAAGCAAGTCAAAGTATTGACATATTAAATTTTTTCTGGAACTAACAAGCAGTAGATGGTTAAGAATAAAGAAAATAATGTTATCAAAATTTGAATTATTATGTAAAGACTTAGAATACTGAACACCAATAATATATTAGACAATATTATTCCAGCTATTATTGACTTTTGTACTATACTTTTCATTCAGGTGTCTCTGATGAATATGTAGAGATAACACTTTAAATCTGAACTTTTGCTTTGAGTCGAAAAGAAATATTTATAATAAAGCGCCACTTGATTTTTTGTCAGAAGTTTTTTATTGGAAATATGTTCTATATCCATTTGGAGATATAATTAAGTACCCCTTTGCTTATTTAAATGATTACTATGTTGAAAGCATACATAGTAAGATACGATTGCACATTCCACCCCAGCTTGCAAAGAACAAATACAAAAAGAATCTAAAAATACTGTAGACTTCTATCAATCATTTGATCTTTTAATGCCTTGCTATTTATAATATAACCTATAAATAGAAAAATTTCTATAATTTATCTGTTCTTAGGAAATCATACATAAAACCAAGACATTAACAATACAAATAATCCCCTCTAGACCTTCTGATTAATAAGAATATTCTGTTTCAGATAGAATATTTTCTTCAAATTTTGAACTATAAAAGCATTTTGTGGGAACTCTAGAATGATTACGTACTAGTGAACATCTCAAAACAAATATGAGAAAACATGGAAAAATGACTATAGTCCCGATCTAAATATCAAATATAATCAAAAAATCCAAAAAATATATAAACTTACTACATTTGATAAAGTAGTAGAATTTGCAAAGCATCCAATGGGTAACTCATCCTCCGCATATAATTCCGTTTAAAAAGTAAAATGTTAGTTTGTAAAAGCACCTGGCCATAGTACTTATTTGTGGTCATAATTATCACAAAGATTACAATTACGTTATAATTGTGAGCAGTTCTAGAAGAAAGGACAATGTCAACAGTTACTAAGACGTTTGGAAGCAGGTGCAGGTACATGGAAAACAGAAGATGGTTATGATCGTAAACAAAATATAGATCACGGCAGATACTGACCAGAAAAATGTGGCGGGTAAAATTTCCAGAACTGCATAACATGTAGACATCCAGTTCAGAATTATCATGAAGTAACAAAGACTAACCACTTACTGTATAAGATTGCAGTACAATAAACAATGAAATAAATTCTTTATAAAGAATACCCAAATCGGAGATCATGATTCGGTGCTGAGTTTTGAGAGTTCATTATTGAAAGTCATTCAAACTGTATTCGTCACTCAGATGATCCGGCATTCTGTCGACCAACAAAAAGTATCCCTTCTCAACTCCAAATTCTGCTAGATACCAGCTAGTTGCCAGAAAGCAAGTACAGAAGCGAACTTTGTGACAAAGTTTTGCTTGTAAAAGCTTAGTTATTATATTACTATTAAAAGTACTCTGAACGCAATACAAATGGTTACATAACGATAGAAATCTACCCATGCTTTCACGTAAATTCTTGAATTTAACTGATTGAGACGAAGTCACTGAAGGGCTACTGTCGCGAAGATTGACTTAATAATGATTCATTTATATAATATCTTTGTTTAAGGTTAGAATTATTATGTAATGAATCATAATAAAGAATAACGTGAGTTTGTGATTAGAGCACGGTTGCGTGCTCTTCTCATAGTGTGATATTTGTGATGAGAACAAAGCTGCATACTCTAATAATATGTTGTGTTTGTGCTTAGGACGCGGCTGAATAATCCCGCAATGTGTGATGTTTAGAACTAGCTGCTTATTCTCACATTTAGTGTTGGAGTATGAAAGTATTGACTACAATGCATTTTCTAGTAATAGGCAGCACACACATTTTATTCATCGATTTTTTTTTAAAGAATAAACTCTCCAAGAAAACTAAAGAATCAATACTCTATATAAAGATCAAACAACAATAAAATATATTTTTTAAGAAGTAGAACTTAATAAAAACTAAAGCTAATACAATTTTGTTAAAAAAAAACCTTCCATGAATAAACAAACTTCAACTTTAAAAAAATCCTTCAAAATACATAAAAATTTTATAAATTCAAACTCAGAACAGAAAACAATCTATGATGTTACCACTGACTTGATAAAATTGAATAAAATTATGCACACCCCTTTTAAAATAAACAAATATTATAATAAATAGCAACAAGTTTGATAAAATATTATTTGTAGTAAACACACATAATATAAACCGGATATGTGGATGCATAAATAATTCAAATATAGAAATAAATATTGATAAATAATCACAATTTCCAAAAGAAAATAAATCCAATCCTGTTGAGAAAACTAACTCAGAAAAATAAATAAAAGTTGACAAAGAAAAAAACCAGAGTAAATATACTGCAAATCTAAATTAAGGTTATAATTTGATAAATAAAGTCATATATAACAAGGAAAAAGTAAAGTTGAATACTATAATATATTTATTTTAGGAAAAACAATAGATTAGAAGCTGGCTTATATATAAAAAGTTATAAACTTATCAAAAGCCTTATTAATATCTATTTTAGAAAATTAAAAAAAAATATTTTTAAATTGATAAATAATAGATTATGTTATTAATAGTATTACACTTAATATTAATAATCAAATTTTATAATATTTTTAACTAGCTGTCAAGCCAATATGACTTGTCTATTTTATTGTAAACATATTTGATATTTACATATTTTATGACTTTCACATATTAACTCACCCATACACAAAGTTTAACCTTCTCTAGATACAATTTAAGGGATGATATTTTGCTCCTTTTGTGATTTGAATTATTCTCTAGTTACTCAGATTATTGCCTACAGCTCATTATTGTAGATCTTTCAAAGTTTTAACTCTTATTAAAAACCAAACCAATTAAAACCTTTGAATATTAAACTATTTATTATATCTATTATATTGTATTTGAACTTCATTTATTCTGATTCTTCTTCTTTTTCTATTATATTTCTGGAGAGAAAAAAGGAGGAGTGATTGGCTTTCTTAGGGACTCGATCCATTTTTCTAGTCATATCAGTTGATACTCTAAACCTTTTGAGTTTGCTAATAATTTATTGATTTTGTTCCCATTCAATAGTGCTTGTTCCAGACTTTCTTCTTGAATGTTTTTCTTATTTTTTACAAATTTTACCAATAGCCTCTTGTGTTGTTGTCATTAAGATCATAAAAACTTTGAAATGCTCTTCTAAGATCTTGGTTTTGTCTCTGTGTATAAAGCCACAAACTGTATTATATAAGCTTTCATCTTATTGTTTAATGTTCTGGATCTATTTCACTATTACTCTTTTAACTTCTGTTTGGCTTTCGTCAGATAGATTTTTTGTTTTCCTGATATATTGAAGAATTTTACTTTGAGATTTGTCCCATATAATTGATTTTTCACTTTGAATCTTGAAACATTCAAAGTAATATTTCAGGATTTCTTCTTATGATTTGCATATTGAGTATGTTATGTTTGGATATAAGTCTAGTTTTATTTTCTATATCACTTGAAGGGTAGGAAGCTTATCATAGGTTAGATTTATTAGAAAACTTTTATCCTTGTTGATACTAAAGGAGGTGTAAAAAGTATTGTTTGGATTGAATTGTTTTTAGAAAATTTACCAGTCAATTTTTTTTACTAGAGTGTAAATATTAGTCTTAAATATATTTTTGCTCAGTCCAAGCTAGTTTTATTTTCTGTATATTCCAGTTTTTAAGAAAATCTTTAATACTAATATCAATAGTATATTTCTTCCAGGCTACTATTGTGAAAACATGATCTAAATCAGATATTTATTATCAAATCAAAGTGTTTAGAGTATCAA
>CAJVPT010001846.1:0-19688 GCA_910592055.1 Acaulospora colombiana | reverse complement strand
GATTTACTTTTGTTTTCCCTTTTCCTCAAAAGTTGGTGGATAAAGTACTAATATTATTATTATGTACTCCTCTCCTGATGACTTGTTTATAGAGCTTTATGTGTTGCTCCAAGTAAAGTGATGTAGTTGTGTTTCTCTTTACTGTGTTTACTGAGCTTGGATTGTGTTATCCTTTTTCTCTAAAAATTACCAAAAAAGGAAATTTTTTAGAAAAATAGTGGATTAGCGGAAAGAGTTTTTTTAACAATAAAAACTTTGCAATACTATAGATACAGTAGATATCAAAATTAATATACTATTTAGCAGTAAAATCGTATGGGCAAATAAAAACATCACGTTTACTTCTATTTTAATATTTTTAGGATTTCACTTTTTTTTTATTTACTCCTTTGATCATCAGTTAAATATAAGAAAAAAAAATTATTGATTTAATATAATATATTCCTGTATCGAACTAACAGTTGTAAACAAAGGAAAAATCTTTGTATATATTGAAAACATGAATGTCAAACAAGTTGCAAAAAAAAAATAAAATGTTTTCTCTCAATAATAAGAAGTTTTATTGCCAGATATTAGAAAACCAAGAAAATAGAAAATCTTCAGCATTCTGGAAGAAAATCTATTTTCTTCAATAAAAAAAAGAAGTATTTATACAAGAAATCCTCAAGAAGCATTATAAGTTATTAAAAGATATTATTAATAGTTTGAAGCTTAATTTCAGTTTAACAACTGCTGCTGGAGTGTTGCACAATACAGGAATTTATTCCTATATAACAATAAAAAAGCCATTTATATCAGAGATTAATGCAATTGCATGAAAAAAGTGATATGAAAAAAAGATGTGTATAATTGGTGATGCATTATTTTTTCAGATAAAATTAATATAAAAATTGGAAAGCAGTTCCATCAGATTAGAGTATGACATCACAATAGTAAGAGATATAATTCTAAATGCTTGGCACCAACTTTTAAAAATAGTAGATATTTGTTAAAGATCTGGAGATGTTTTGTGAAAAGACAAAAGGTTCATTAGTATTTTTGATAAATATAAAGAAAAGAAGGAAAAAATTAAGGCAGAAACTTATCTAAAGGTTTTAGAAAATAAATTCATACCATTTTTTAATGCAGCATATCTATTATTGAGTTCTTATTTAGTGTTTCAACATGACAATACACCAATTCACATAGCAAAGAGTGTTGAAAATTGATTCACGAGAGAAAAAATTAAACCAATGATTTGGCCAGCTTCATCCCTTGACCTTAATTCCATAGAAAACATTTGGAAGCTATTGAAGAACAATATCCAAAAATGTGAAGATTTTTCACATACCACAGACGAACTCAAAACTGCTTTGAAAGAAAAGTGGTCAAAATTTAATGTGTTAACTTTGTGAAATGTTGTAGATTCAATGCCGTGAAGAATCAATGCAAATAGAGGAATGACCAAATACTAACAAATAGATCAATAAAATTTTTTTTATACATAAAAAAAAAAATTATTTTAAAATCATGCATCAATTTTGGTGCCTACTGTACACGCGCAACATAATAAATAATCCCGGGCCTTAACCCCTTACCCCAAAAAAATTCAACTAGCTTTTTGTTGCCTTCAAAAAGAATTACCCATATTTATTGTAATAAATCACTATTGTCTACTAGGGCTGTTAAAAGTCCGATCCTATCAGTCCAGACTTCACACATAGGGACTTTGATCAGGACTCAGTCCTTGATAATATTATTAATATTGCGGTCATGCATGGTTGGCGTAAATTAGCCAATCAGGAATTGAATAAAAAGGAGTGCCGACTCCTAAATACGTTAAAAGTTTTGGATCCTATCATTTATTCACGTGATGAAGATCTCACGCGTATCCCAAACGCGTTTCTTTGATATAGTGTGAGCAAAAACCACTATCAACTTTAAAATCATGTCTACGGTATGAGGGTTAATGCGGATGAATATTTCATTTTTCTGGTTTTCACCTTTTGTTCATTTCCAAAATAGTTACCCGAATACTTCGATCGTAAAGCGTCAGATTGGGATATTATCAGATTCCTCAATGAATGTAACCTAGAACCTTATACGAAAAAAATAGATTGTTATTTAAAGTCTCTTTTGGTTATTTCCAACACAGAAGATGGTCAAAGGCGTTTAAAAGCACAGGAACTCCTCGATCTTTACAAGCAGGAAAGTATTTTTACAAAAATAAGTGGCGTGATGGAGGTCTATTAGATGCTCGATCATTCAAGTCTATTAGACGAGCCACAAAGGCAATGTTAGGGCCCAGGTGATTTACTAGATTGCCTGATGTTTAAAAGTCTACTAGACTACTGACATTGCCAGACACGGATGATCTACTAGATCGTCGGTGTCAAGATGAAAGTTTATATAAATAAAATATTAGTTATCAACTCTAGATTTTTATATCATATCAGGGAACCAGACCAGATAAAAGAAGAGCACGAAAATGGGAAAATGAACGTTCGAATAAGCAGGTCCATATTCATCAACCAATTAGTGGGGATATAAATAGTATAAATGGGACTGTTATAAATGGTGGTGCATTGCATGGTGGAGTGTTGCATGATCAAAAGAGAACAAAAGAGGTAAAGATGCGTACTATTCGTTTCTGATGGACTATATCTTGAAAAATTTTTATATGTTGTTTTTTTTTTGCTTCCCTCATTTATGGATGAAGCTGAGAGAAAGGAAAAAGCGAGTTTATTGTGACGAAAACTCGAACCCAGATACTATAACAGAATCCTCAGACATCAAAACAAATTCATCAGATTATTCAAGGCCTAAGAAGGTAAGTGATGCATAAATGTTTTTTCCTACTTTTAAACTTAATAATCGACCTTTTTCTCAATTTCCGATTCAGGTAAAAAAACAATCCCAGCCTTTGGAAAGCAACAATGACAATCCTTTAATAGCCCAGAAACATGATAGCGATAGTGATGAAGAGTTGGCTGATACGCTAGAGCAGGACACACTAGGTTACGATGGATTAGCATTACTTTTCAATGATTCAAATGAAGATTCAATTATGGAAAAAATCGACGAAAATACTCATGAGGAAGAAAATAAATTGCCACTAGCGAGTGATGATAAGGTAAACTTTAATGTTGGCATTTATGTGCATACAGTATATTTAATAGGCATATCGTCATCTCAATAGGATCCATCCAAACTTATACGTGAAGACGTGTTGAATGCGTTTCGAAAATACCAAAACAAAATCCCTAAAACTCGCAAAGTATTCACGTAAGTTTTGTGTTTTTTAATTATCACGGTCTAATTATTAATCCATTTCGTTTATCTCATCACCTCATAGCCCTGCATATTGGGGAGTGCTTGATCTAACTAGAGAAAGTCTATCTGGATGTAAAGAAATTACCGAGAACGACTTACAACAATTATCTCAAGATTTTGCTAATCATGTTAAATGGAAATGTGAACCTGCCCCAACAAGCATCCAGAATTACTTTCACAATCATTGTGAAAAACTTGACAATAGCGATGAAAACAAATATTTCGACACAAATATACAATTTTTGTAGTGTATCAATTCTGTGAATGTATTATTGATTACCCGACACTTACATTCTAACTTTATATCATTGTACAGAAAGATAAACATGCCTTCTTTCCGAGGAATGCTGACCGAAGAACAATTAAAAATGACATCATCTTTTCCACTGTTTAACGGGATATTTACATCCAATCACATAAAGCATGCCTGGTAAGTTAATTTTCTTTTATAAAGGCATTGAATGTTTTGATTCGATAGTAACAATTCTTTTGTGTATAGGGGAGAAATTCAGGTTCTTTCAAGTAGTGACGCGCGTAACGACAAATCAAATCCGTATAAAAAAGCACGAATGGGCAGGAAAGTCGACATGAAAGCAACGTTATTAAACACACCAAATTAATTCGAAGCAATCTTTGGAGAGGTTGCAGGTGGATTAGGACCGTTTGGAAGCCCTACAGCCTGTCGCAAGAAACGGTTCCTAGACAAAGTGAAATTAATGGTAGTCATGCGCGATAGTATTAATAGTTTGTTAAAAGATTGCGACTATGTGTCCGATGAAAAAAGATTAGAAATTATAGTCTATGGTTGGCTTCAGTTTGGTGAGTTTAATATACAGGAAGTAAAAATTTTATAATTTCTTTACTAATGGTTTTCTATTTAGGCTTAGAGCTGAACTTTTACGCGATGGATTGGATCCGGTGTTTATAGATTCGGATTGCTAGATAGATGCAGAATACCTGTTGATGATGATTGTTGCAACATGCTGGAAGATTCATATTGCATACTCAAACTTCTTGAAGTAAGTTGAGAGTTTTTATTTATGGCAATTTATCAATAACTATCTAATCTTTGTCAAATATAGAAAAAATTGCTTAATACCGAAATATTCTATTTTTGGACAATACGCGAGGAAAAAGAAGACAAATCGCATTGGAAAACCAAGCGGAATTAAATGTCAATCGCTCCCCCTAAAATAAAACATTATACAAAAAAATATTGGGTTTTCCATTCGATTTTTGAAATAAAGTCGTGCGTGAAGAATTCTTCACGCCGATCACTTTTGCCAAGAAAAATATTAATTTTTTTATGATATTACTGCGCCAGTGACATGAATGTCACGTCCGAACTCCTAAATTACAGTGTTATGTGAAGAACGTAATAAATGACATGGGGGGTGCCGCTCATGCGTCACCCTTGCGGCACTTGTGCGTCACCTGAGCGTTACCTGTGCAGCATTACATTCGAGTGAAATTTCCGGATCATGAGGAAAAATGTAAAACGTGACTTAATCGCAGATCGTCACGCAGTCAAATCGCGAAATTATCAAAATTGCCGTGAGTCGTATTACATTAATATAATATAAATTCGTACTTAAATATAAACTATTCATTAAAAATTTTTTTAAATTTCATAGATTTATATTATAAATAGGAAATAGTTTTACTAAAAAAAAATAATTAAATCGTATTTATATAAAAAGAAAAAATTTTTTTATTTTATTATTATAAAAAATTTATAAATTTAAGTTACTATTTAAAAAAAACTATAAATAATGATTTAAAAAATAAATTATTTTTTTTTAATAGGATTTGTAAGATATGAATTTCTTTTTCTTTTGTTAGATAAGTATGATATTTCTTCATTATTTATATTTTCTGAAAAATCAATAGAAAGTTTCTTAAAATTAGATGTTAAATTTTCATTTGTTGATAAAATAAAATCATTAATAGCCATCGTTAATTCATTATTATAGCTATTTTCATTTAAGTTAAAATTATCAAATATTTCATCATTATTTATTTCTTCAATATCAATAATATTATTATCTATTTTATCACTATTTTCATTATTTTCATAATTGCTTTCTTTTAAAGTCAATCGAGAATTAAAAGAAGTAACTAATTCTTCAATTAATACTTTATAATATTAAAAACAATAATTGCAATTAGGTACAATAATAAGAATGTTTACATAATAAAACTTTTATATTAGAATTTATATTATTACAAGATTGTAAATCATAAGATTTTTCTTTATTTGAAATTTGATTATATAATATGCTGGTAGAAGAATTTCTTTTGTAAAATTTTTTTCAATTGATGGAATATAAACTTTAGTTTGTTTTCCATTTCCTTCAATTTTAAATTTATTTTGTTTTTGATAAAAATTTAATACTTGTTAAATTGAATAAAGAATCTAATTGAGGTTTAGAAAATAGATAGTTTTTAGTTTAATAAAAAATTCAATAAATTTATTTTCATGTTTTTCATTATCTATAAAAATAGCATATTGTCTAAGAGTTTTTGAATTTGTTAATTTTGAAGTTGTATTTCTACAAACAAGACTATAAAAATTTTCAACTAAATATTAATCAATTATATTAAGATATTTAAAAAATGTTTCAATTATTGGATGTTTTTGTTCATTCCATTGAAGAATATCTGATAAAAAAGCTAATATTATTTATCATAATTATTTTGATTGCATTTTTTCATAAATATTCATAATCAAAATATTGGTTCATAATAATATTCAAAATGATTATGCCTAAATAAATTTGTATAAATATTGTATCTAAAATTGAAGGTATAATATTATCCAAAAGATTTAAAATTAAATAAAAACCTTCATTTTTAAAATTTTCAAAAACTTTAAAAATTTGTGTTTCAATTTTAATCTATTCAATATGTATAATATAAAATAATAAATTTATTTGCCATGGTTTTGGTTTTTCTGTCAAATTATGTTTTTTATTTAAAACATTTTTATATAATTCATTAAAGAATGGATAAAATTTAATTATTTATGTTTCCCGAGTATTTAATGAAACATGTAAAGGACCAAGTATAGGAATAAAATAATTAATTTCATTTGGAATATTTAAATTAAAATTTAAAAATTTTTGAACAATTAATTTTCATATATTTAATTGTCCAGAAAAATCTATTGGAACAAGTATAATATTATCTTTTAAATAAGTTTTAATTTCAGAAATTTCTAATAAATTTATGATTATTTTTAAATAATCATTTGTATTTTTTAAATTAGAAGATATAAAATCTATAAGTTTTATATTTTTAAAATTTCTTATATATTGATTTTCATTAGTACCATCATATATATTAATAGATAAAAATTCTATTAAATTTTCAATTGAAAATATTAAAATATCAGGAATATTATTCTATTCTAATTTGTTATCATTATAACTAATTAAATTATTTCTTATTTCATCATATAATGCATTTTGAAGTAGATCAATTTTTATTAATCCAGATTTATAAAGTAAAGAATTATTTGATGAAATAAATTGTATATTTGAAATATTTATTAAAATATTAATAAATGTTGTTGCCATATGGCATATTTTATTATTAGAAGTTATAATAGGAAGTTTTATTTGATGACAATCATAATAATCATCAATATTAAGAATAAAAATATTATTTGATTTTTTTTGAAAATATTGATTTATATTATTTTTATAATTTTTTTCTAATTTTATCATAATTGAATATAATTTAAAATAACTTGTTATATATTTAAAATATGATAATATATTAATAGCTCTTATTGAAAGTTCAGATTTTAATACAAAACTTCCAATTGAATTTTTTACACTTGTAATCTTATTATTTTTTAATCCAGCTAAATGATAAAATAATATCATTATTCAGATTTTAAGTTTTTCAAGTGTTTTTATTTTTAAATTATCAGATTTAAATGAATTAAAAAACATTAAATAAAACAAAATTTTAAATAACTTTTTTCGCAGATCTCTTGACAACATACAAAAAAGATATTTGCAAAAAGTTTTATACTTTTCTGTTAATAAAGTCTTATTACTTTTCTTAAATCAACTTGAAGGATAACTTCAAGAGTTCCTCTCAATCCCCCTTTCTTGTTTATATTCCTTTTCAAACAAAAATTTAACTTTCATTAATCAAGAAAAATCAAGAAACATCTTTTTTACCTATGACAAGAAAGTTCTAAAAGGAAGAAAAACCAATAGTAAAGTACTAAAAGTCTATCTCCTAAAGCAAGAGTGCAACTAGAGATTTTGTGCAGTGGATGGATAGGTAAACAAAAGCCTAAACCATAAAACTTTCCTTTCCACTATTTCTACTCTCTTAGAGTTATCCATTTTTCAAAGTTTTTGAGGAATTTTGCCTACCCCAGCTTGACCTTGAATTTTGGAGTGACACAAAATCGACATAGCTTTTGCTGAAAGTGATTGGTTAACATGAAACACGTTGATAGCAGAATATAAACAAGCTCCTACTAGTTACATCACGTGTTTTGATGACATCATTTGGTGATTGGAAAGAAGGTTCCAGAAATGTTTGCTCTCAAAAAGCTCAAGTCCCTCAATAAAAACTTTTATAACACTAAAAGATCAAGTGATGGGATTGCAAACTCCTATCTCTTACTTAAGTTCCTCAAGTAGTAACAAAGCTTTAATGGAAAAAAGCTGAAGTCTAAATGCTTTCCTTGAAATATCCCAATCTGGTGCTCACTTAAATGAAAGATCAGTTGGATTGACTCATCTGATGCCACAAGTGATAAAAAAGAAGATTCCTTTCGAGATTCAAGTGAAGCAAGAAGACTATTTCAATCAGACAGATCCCTTTTGAGAAGAGGTTGTTTTTATTTTTGGATTTTCTGGTGAACCTTGAATTGTCCCCTTTCTCCAATTATTTTCCCCTTTCCCTTTTTAACTTAGCAATTTATTGGTTTTTGGGCAATTAACAGTGACAAACTGTTGACAATGATCCTAGTAAATAAAGATTTTTACCAATATACTAGGAGAGCGAGATATTGTTCCCAAAATCTGACTTAGAGTACTTTTGTATAAAGATGAGTTAGTCACTTTGTGAAAGTCTGTAAAATATTGTAAGTTTATTTTAAATTTTCAATAAAGACATGCCATTATGGCATAATTGCAGATTAAAAAATAAAAATAAAAATAAAAAAAATAAAATAAAAAAATGTTTTTAAACTAGAATAATTACTTTGTTGTAATATATAAAGAAATTGGTTTGGATTTGAATATAATTTTTTTCATTATATTGTTGCTTATATAATAAATTAGTTAAATATAAAATATTATTATTAAAATATTCAAAAAATAATTCAACAATTGATTGTTGTTGAATATTTTTTAATTTTTATTCCAAATCAAAAATTTTTTTAGAATGTTCCTAATTAATATTTGTAATTTCAATATTATAATTATTTTTTAAATTAATAATTTCAGTATTATAATTAACTTGTAAATTATTAATTTTTATTTTTAAATCATTAATTTTTGTATTATAATAATTTTTTAATTTATAAATTTCAGCATTATTATAATTATTTAAATTTTTAATTGTAATATCATAATTATATTTAATATTTTCTATTTCGGTATTATAATGATTTTTTAAATTTTCAATTTCAATATAATAATGATTATTATTATTTTTTTTTAACTTCCTGTCAAGCTAGTTATGTGTGCTTTATTAAACAATTGTAAGCTGTACATATAGTATAAATTGCTAAAACTAAAACTTTAACTAGCTCACTCGTCTCAGTAATTACTCTAAGTGCAACTTTGGGAGTGATTTTTTGCTCCATTAAAAGTTCAGGTGAAGACCCTTCCAACTTTTAATATCATTGCCTACAGGTCACTACTGCAGGAATCAAGCTTTATTTCTTGCCATAGTTATATCAATTTATTGATAGTTAAAGAAAAGTAATGATTTATTTAATATAAACTTGATTTACAAGAATCTAGTATATATCAAGAATTAATATATTTTTATGCTTAAATCATATTTCTTGTAGTAAATTTATTATAGCTACATATATAATTCCAATATTATATACTTTCTTATCAAATAGTTGGAACCAGTCAATATTTAGTTTCAATTCTAAATATGAATCAACCATTTCTTTGCTAAAAAATAATTTTGAAATTTTCATCTTTAAAAGTTTTTCAAATATCATTATTATAGATATTATATAGAAGTTTGTTAATGCTTGATCAATCTATTCAATACTAAAGATTAGATTCAAAATTCAAATTTTGATACATTTGTGACAATTGATATCAAATAGTAGAATATGAAAAGACAAAATAAGACTGATTAATTATATTTCCATTTAATAATTCTCTTGTATGGACAGTGGAAAATTGCAAGTTTTTTTTCATTTTATTGCTAAATTAGAAAATTTAATATGAACATACTTCATGATTGATGGCTGATTGTTTTGAAAATTAAGAATATCATTCTATTTATACAATTTGTGATATCTTTGATATATTACAAAACTAATAAACTGGTTTGTTAATCCAAGTATATTGTTGGCAATATACAAAGATTCACAAAAGAGCTTAAATTTTTTACCATCAATTTTAAGTAGTATTAATTTCATAAATTTTAGTAGTACATTTGTTGTACTATTTGATAAATTAAATCAAATTTTATAGTTTATAATTTATAACAAAATTTATATAAAATAACTATCTGAAAATTTAATAGATTTAATAAAAATTTGTATTATAAAGCTGAATAATCTTTGAATATATTATCTATTTCTTCATTATTATTAACTTTAAATTTATTATAGTCAAAACTTGCATCATTTAATCTCAGATTTTGTGGATTGTTGCTTAATGATATAATTTGACTTGATAATATATTTTTATTCTATGTTAAAATGTAAATTCTTTATTTGCTAAATTTTTGCTTTTTGTTTTTTAATATTTATGAGAAAATTCTGTTCATAAGTTAATAAATAATCTATTGCATTTAAAACATGCCATAGATTAAAAAAAAAAAAAAATAATAATAATAATTTATTGTATTTACTATAGTTACAAGTAATTTTTATTTTTTTAAGATTTTTTTTTTAACCTTTATTAAATAAAGCTAAAATTGAATACTTTTTTAATATTTTTTAAAATTGATAAATAATAATATAAAGTGTAATTAATATATTAAATAGCTTTAAATTATAATATAATAATATCATATATAACTTTAAATTATAATTTTTTTTTTTTTAAGATACCAGCTCATCCTTGTGCCCATGTGCTATGTATTTTATTTAAAGTAAGTAGATAATCTAGAAACAACCAGGATGAATAATTATCCGTACTGTCTAAGGATTTACAGATCAATGAATAGTATAAAGAGCTAACTATTTATGTCTCACCCAACCAGGATAAGATAATTGCATAACTGTCTAGTTTAGATTAACTACTTATTACAATAAAATGCAAAAAATAATAAGAAAAATGATGTACAAACTATATTACTTTTCTATTCTACATGTAGGCACTTCCTAGAGCCACTGCATAGGTCTTGACCTACCAGGTGGCTTATTGCTTTTCCAAAAGAGGGAGCTAATGTGCCAAGGATTCACCTGAAGTACCCATCATCACCAATGTTGGAAATCCCCTATATAGAGCCTTAACCTTCACTAGCACTTAACCAAAAATTTTATAAAAAAAGGGTTCACTAGTACTGTTTACAGAGAGATACTTTGTTATTTAACAGGGTGGCAGATATGTTTCCAGAGGAGAGGTAATAGGCATCCAAAACTCTTCCAAAAGGATTCTATTTCATAAGGTCGTTTTATTTTGATTTAAGTTTACTGGAGTAGAAGAGGAGAAGTGGTAAGCTGTTGTTTTTTATCTAGTGTGTCCTAATCCAGTACTGTTTTTTCTGTATAGCCAATAATATTATAGATATTTATGTCCTGTATCCACCCGCACCACAGATAAATGACTTATAGTGGACCCCAGGTTCTTATGGGTACTAAGGAAATGCATTTAGACACATGAGGTGACCAATAAGAGCTTGTTTACATCTTTTACTAATGTAAAATTTTCTGTTCAATCATGATGTGAGAAACTTTATGCTACTAAAAATTCAGGATCAAACTGAGGTAAGCAAAATTTCCCAGAAAAATCCAGAAACAAGCACTATTAGAGTGCAAACAATGACAAAGAGAGTGGTAGAGGAGTCTCTTGTTACAAACAATACTCTGTATTGTTTCTCTACAGTATGAAATAACTGTATATTAGTTCTTCTTCTTTTCAGAACTTTCTTGTTATTGGTAAGAAGGGTGTTGCTTGACTTTTTAGTCACTTGCAATCAAGTTTTTGCTTGAAGAGGAGTAAAAACAAGAGGAAGAGAGTATAGGGATGACTATTGAAGTTTCCTTTAAGTTGATTTAAAGAAAGTGGTAAGACTATATTAATGCAGAAGTATAAAACTTCTTGCAAAAGTCTTTTTTGTGTGTGGTCAAGGGATCAGTGAAAAGAGTGCATTTGTCAAATAGGTTTTTTTTTTTTTTTTGAGTATCCATAGCCAGGCTGATCGTCAGTTTATTAATCAATTGAAAACAAAAGTACATTTTCATTTGAGTAGCATGATACATACTACAGCTAAACTATTATTCTAATCTAACTAACTTGTCATAAATATAAAAGCCTCTAAGTTCAGCCTTGGAGACAATATTTCGCTCCGCAGTGTCTTTGGTATCCATGGCTTCTGTTAAGTTTGTTATCGCAGCTTGACTGTTAATGTACAGATCAACTGTGATGTCTTTGTTCAGAGTGCTTATTGCTATAGTTATGGCCATTAGTTCTGCCCTTTTAGATGAAGCATGAAGTTGTGTTTGTTCTTGAAATATATGTTCAATTCATTCTCTATTTTCTATAATCCATCTAAGCCCCATATATGATCTGTTGCCATGGTTTGACACTGATCCATTTGTATATATTATGGTATGTTGGCAGTTCTTCAGTCATTGTTGGATTGTTGTCAGGATGTTCAGATCTTCTTTGCTTAGCCTATAGATTTTATCAATGTTTATTATTCTGGAATCACTACTTTCTATTATAACCTGTGGTAAGATTCGATCTAATTGAGGTATTTTGGTAAGATTTTTTAACTCTTTTTTTGGTGGAGCCTGGTGATATCCTAAATCATAAAGTACTTGCAGATCTGTCCTTGTCTTCCTTTGATGAGATACTTGTCCTTTCTACTGGGACCTGGATTATGTGCTATCTTTTTGCTACAAATGTGCAGATTTCAGCCAATACATCTCTTTCTTCATTTATAGGGCAACCAGTACATTTTTCCAGTGGTAACCATTCACCTACTTTTGAATAGTATTTAAAAACTACTGTATTGGGGCTATCATTGCATTTTTTCTTGCCAATAACTTCCTTATTCTGCTTGAGTATTACTTCCCAGTATGATTTATATGAGTTTGTCATTGCCAGGGATCTGCCTTGCCTGTAAGTTCAATGATTACTTGATTCATCTTCTATTCTGTCTTGTATACTAGCTAGTATCACGAGGTTCTCTATGACTTCCTTATACTATTTTGGAGTATTCCTTTTCCTAATTTTATTTATGGCAATCAATTCTTTTCAGTGCAATAGTCATGTTCCTATTGAGTTGATAACCTGTCTAACAAATATCAAGTTATGTTTTCTTAACATCTTCCTGTGCTGGTAATATATAAAACTTAGTATTGTTTCTTCTATTGTATTATCTATCTTTTCTATTCTTTGAAGGGTTTTGGTCCTTGACTCTAATTGAAATTGAAAACTATATTTCCCCAGCATCCAGAGGATGTCATAATCCAGATTTTGTCTGGCCTTGAGAAATGGTTGTGTAAGATGTGTTGTCACTACATTAGTTGATCAGAATAGGTTTTATAAGTTTTGAAGTCCCATTCTGGAGATTTTTTCCAGGGTTCCCTTGTCTTTCATCCTTTATGATCATGTTCTTGAGTAGAGTTGTAGTTGTCTGTCCCATATATGGTTCAAGTTATGCTCTGTGTGATTGTATAATAGAATATTGGGAATTGTATTAGCGAGGCTATACCTATATTTATACTTTCTCATGATTTTGCTTATTAGAAAGTTGTATTCACTCTTGGAGAGTACCATATCATTAAGCAAGTACTCTATGCTTGGCATGAGTATGTGATTTATTATGTATTTCATTTGTTTGTCTATAGTTGCTTTCCAGCTGATTAGTTTATTGGTTTTCTTTACTTTTTCTTCTATAAGCTGCTTTTGATATCCTTTATTTTTTCGAACTGTCCAGCCATACTTCAAGCATTCTCATCAGTACATCTAACTTGCTACCTCTAATTGTTCCTTCTTTGAGCATAAAGCTTTTTTCAAAGTTTTCAGACTGCCCATTGATAATGATTAATTGTGATTTCAAAGGATTGATTTCGATGTTATTGTGATTGAAAAAACTCTGTAGTGATGTCTAGAGTTCTTTACATTTCTTCTGAGTTGTTTGCCAGTCATGTTATGTCATCCATATATACTATGGCCTTTATATCTATGTGTTTCTCCTCATATGGCCCATTAATGTCTTCTTTGAATCTCGTTGTGTACCTATAATTCCTTTCTGACTTGTTGATTTCTGTGAGTAGGGGGTCATAGAATATTCATTATAATAGGGGAAAGATTGTGTCTCTCTGATCAATTTCATCTAGTACTTTATAGTTTGGGCTGAAACCATGTATTGTTATAACCTGGTTCTCCCTTTCTCTAAGTAAATTTTGAATAATGTTGATTATTTTCAGTGATATCTTGATACATCTCATAATATGTCCCAGCATTTTTGTGTTGACTGAATCATAAGCCTTTGCCATATCTTGGCTTAGAATCCATAGTTTTCTCTTCTTTCTGCATGCTTGCTCTATATATAAATTAGTTATGTGGATATGACCTTGTGTACTGCTTCTGGGTAGGGCTACCCAGTTTGATTTGTTGAGGATATTGTACTTCTTGCAAATTTGAGCTAAGCAACCCCAATGATTTTTATAAATATCTTTTTTCCTGCTATGAGCAAGGTGATGGATCTAGTAATCTCAATTCTGTTGTGCCATTTCGTGGGTTTTGGTATGGAATATATATGTTCTGTGCTCCATTTCTTTGATATTTCACCTTGTATGAGCATCTTGTTGTAAAGGTTGGTAAGCCATGTTGGTGTTTTTCATCCAAGATATTTGTAAGCTATGTAGGGGATGCTGTCTGATTCTGGTGCTGATTTGAAGCTTCTATTCCTTTATTGTTTTTTTCAATTCTTATGTAGTGATGTGTTCTGTGAGTTCATTGTAACACTTCTGTTGGATCCTTTCATTTGATGAGTATTGCTGTACCTATCTGGGCATACTTTCTATCGGCATGGTTTTTCTATACTAAGTCTATTTTATGAAATGCTCTGATACTTTCCATTTAATTTTCTCAGGATCTGTAAAGATTTCTATCTGATTGTTTTCCTCTGTAATAAGCATATCTTTTACTATGGTTCTATTAGATCTTTCTAGGATGTTGTTGATTATCCATTTTTTGTTGTCCTGCAGCCATTGTTGTCTTCTCATTATGTATTGTTGAATTTCTTTGCTTCTGTGATATTTAGTGATTATTTTGGCTGCAGTCTTATATTTAATTATGTATTCTTTGCATATTCACTTCTACTGGGCTGTATAGTTCTGGAGATACTTTATTTGGCATTCCCTTAAATTCATTACAAGCTCCAGGAACAATTCTTGTATCTTGCTTATCTATTTTTCGATCAGTTATTCAGTTTGTGCGTTAGGTGTGTGGATGTTTCTCTGCAGCTTTTCTGATAATATTTGAATTTTCATGATCTTTCTGTATATTGTTGCGGCCTCTCCTGGCTTCTTGTTTCTCTTTCAGTTTTTTATCTTGGGTATGTATTCTTTGTTGCTTCCATAACATGTTGCTTGAAACTATTCCATAAGTTATTTATGATTTCTTGTTCCTTCATGCCTTCCTTTTGTATCCTAGATTCAATTTTGTCTTTGAAGTTCTCCTATTGTTTGATGCTTGCTTTATACCAGTTATACTTGTAGTTCTGCATATGAATGTTTTGTTTTCTTTGTTTCTCCAGCTGCCACATTTTGATTCTTGTAATCATAACCTTGTGATCACTTTTGTGCAAAGAGTCTGGATGGTTCATTATGTAGAAGTCCCTAGATTGCCAGATACTTTGTGAACCATACCATATTTGATCAATTCTACTGACCACTCTTCTACTATTTCCTCATATGTATGCTACTTGTGTTGGATTATGTACTCTAAAGATATCTGTGAAATTCTTGGTGATTAACTATTCCAGCTAGTTAGACTCCAGTCAGTAGTAGTTTGATTTCTTTGAGATGTGTCATTTCTTGATGAAGGGATTGGGTGTAGTATTGAAGTCACCTCCTATTACTATGTGTGTTACTTCTTTTTCTACTTGTGTTATTCATTTCTTGATAGTACTTTCTATTGTGGATTTTTCTTTTTTATCACTTCTCCTATTATTCTCATCTTGTGTTTGCTTGGGAACACTATATCTATTGCTATAGCCCTCCCCTCTATCTCTTGTTTCTTGTATATTCTGCATGTAATATCTTCGTGAATTTTCATATATACCCTATGTCCGATCTTTCTTTTGAGGTCTACTGAAGTTATTAGTTAATATCCTGGTTGTTTCCAGTGTTTAATCTGATTTATGTTTCCATTTGTTTCTGTTGAGATTACTATTTCCTATCCATTTTCTGAGTAGTACTCCATCCATAGTTTGCATTTATTCTCCTTTAACATGCCTCTTATATTATGTATCATGATCATTCAGACTGGATAGTTGATTGTTAAAATTTATTTGGATGTGTGGTATTTTTGTTTATATATTTACTAGTGTTTTGAATTATTTGTTTGTAAGGTACTAAGGAATTTGGAATTGTGTTGTCTATTTTACTGCTTTCTCTCCTCTGAGAGTTCTGTTGAGTCATGTTTATCATATTATTGAGAGGGTCATACCCTAATGAGACTGTTTGTTGGGATAGTTTGAAAAGATTAATTGCTTCTTCTATTATTGAATTCATTTTGCTAAGCTGTTATTGATATGCTTCCTATGTTTTTTTGATAACCTGAATCTTGATGCTTGTTTCTGTTGCTTGCTCTTCGCTCTAGTAGGTATAGCTTCAACTAGCTCTTTCATGAGTTCCCCTATGCTCTCCAGGTACCTATTTGGGTACTCTTGTTTTAGAGCATCTACTTTCTTATTCAGATCTTGGAGGGAGTTCTTTATCTCTTTGATTTCTCTCTGGATTGTTGATAAGGCTTGCCAGATATTGTCATCATGATTGTTGTTAATAGGATTCTTTCCATATTTTAGGATATTTGTGTAGCTTCTTAGATCTTCAGTTCTAAAATTCCTATGGCTGGTATGGTTAAGATTCATTCTATATTTGGAGGGCAGTGACATCCTTGGATTGTTAAATCTATTAGTGTGTTGTCTTGAGGAAAAGAATTCAGGACTGTCAAGGCATGTGTTCACATTATGTTTGAATGGGCTGCATATGAGGCATAGTCTTGTTTCTCAGTCTATCCATTGTGTCTGGATTTCTTGGATCACAGGGGCTAATGCTTTCACCTATTGCATCTCTTCTCTGAATTGAAAGGTAAGGACTGTGAATCTTTTGATTCAATTGTTGTTGTCTCTGGAGATGTATACTGACTTACCTTTGATACTCATAATTGTGACTGCCAGGTCTGCTGCTATTGTGTCTAGAGGCAGGAAGGTTGGTGTTGCATTGAAACATTTCCTTTGTTCTTTGACTTCATATGTTCTATAGTAAGGGAATATTCTACATGAATGGAGTTTTTTTGTGAGAGCCCAGTCTTGACTAATTTCTATATAATTGGATGTATTAGAGAATGTTATATTTGCTGTTTGAAAAGGTCCTGCTCTTTGCAAGATGATGTAATCAATACTGATTTGTTCATCAAAAAATTATACCAAGTCTATTTTGGTGAAGTATTAAGGAATATCCCATACCCTGATGGTATAGGCATTGCTATCTTGGGAACTTAATGGGACTGTCATTCTAAATTTTATATCCTCATAGTCCATGAATTCTATTGTACATGCTTTGTACACATCCTCTTGATTACCAAAAATAGCTGTGATTTGCAGTCTTCTGATTGGATGTTCTATCCTTATGTATTTCAGGGAGGGCAAGTGTCCCATTTTTTGTCTAACAAATTCAATTTTTTTTCTTGTGTTTTGTCCTGGTACCTATTCTGGATTGATAAATATCTTTCATAGCTTGGAGAAGGCTGGTCTATCTTGAGTATTTCATAATATAAGTGACCTTTTCTAGATGTTTGTTTGATCTTTGTAGCTGTAACCTATCTGATTAGTAATGTCAAGTTGCTTGTCTTTTGCTTGGAGCTCCATGATGCTCCTATCTTTTGATGCTCCGACTGTGATAGGGGATAGTGTCCTGCTGTTAATGATACTTTCCATGTTTTTTGCCACTTGTTCTACTTCTTTTGTTTCTATTTCTTCTTTTTGTATCCTTGGGCTCTTTTTTTTCTTTCCTTTTCCTTTGACCATCAGTTTTTGGGAAAGAGCTAATCTGGTTCCAAGAGGAATATGTCTTAGTTGGAATGTCAGTATTGTTGCTTTCACTTTTAGAATCCTGCTGTTGCTTTTGCTTAGCCTGTCTATGTTGTATTCTGGTGTCATTTGCCTCAACAGGCTTCTCAGTTATCTTGTTGAGGCCATGTTGCTTGGGATACTACTTTTGTAGCTGAAAATAAGTTTGTTTTATATATTTGTCTAATAAGGAGATTTTCATGATTTTGAGATTTTCAAAAAAAGAGTTTTTTTTTATATTCTTTTTATTACTTTTATTAGTATTTTTAGATTAATAATATAATATATTTTTACTATATATTGAAAAAATATGCTCAATTTCTTTTTGTTTTTTAGATATTTTTATAGATATTATTGAAAATTTGAATTGATTATATTATTCTTTCTTCTAATAGTTCTATATAATTAGATTCTTCAAAAATATTATAGTTATTACAAATATTTCTTATTTTATTGATAAATACTGTACTTTGATGAAATACTTTTTTGTGATCTCTAATAGAATAATAAATTTGATATTTAAGAGTTTGTAATTCTAGGATTTAGACCTAACTATAAGATATATATATAACTTTATTTTTAATATTTAAAGTAACTTCTCATCTTAAAAAGTTATTTAACATTTTTCTCAGAAAATTTTTTTTTTCTAAAATTATATTATTTGAAGATACACTTAATATTTTATTTAATTATTTTTACAAGATTGATTTAAATATTATACTAAGTTTTTTGAATATATTTTCTAGATTTGTATTCAATCTTTTAATAAGCTATTATAGCCAACTTTTTTTTTTTTTTAATTTCTCAAGTTGATAACATCTTATTTCTTTTTTGATTTTTTTTTTGTATTATAATATATACTATCTGGACAAAAGTATTGCATATCATTTATTTATTAATTATACAAAATTTTATATAATAATTCTATTTAACATTTTAATATACTATATTATATTTTATATAATAAAATACTATTATGATTCAAAACTCTTTCCACTAATCCTTTGATCACACACAAAAAAGATATTTGCAAGAAGTTTTATACTTCTAGGCTAACAAAGTCTTATCACTTTCCTTAAACCAACTTGAAAACAAGGTTCTCAAGAGTCAACTTACTACTACACTACCTTTTTTTATATCTTGCTACAAAAAACTTGTCTTTTAGTGACCAGAAAGACAACTTTACCCTTCTTACCAATGGCAAGAAAGTTTTGAAAGGAAGTAGACCTAACCTCTCTATCTCCTTCTTACTTGCCTTAGAAACATCACCAAGCCTTTAGTGTGATGAGAGACTCTTTAGAAAACAACTTCACTACTCTCTTGTCAACATGGATGCTCTAATAATGCTCGTTCATAATTTTTTCTAAGGAATTTTGCCTATCTCAATTTAATCCTGAATTTTGAGTAACACAAAGTTTCTAGTGCTGTAATTGGACAATGAAAACATGTCAGCAATCCAAGATGTAAATAAGCCTCTATTGGCCATCTCATGTGTCTGAATACATTTCCTCAGTTTCCATAAGAACCTGGGATTAATGATAGGTCCCTAAAGTATTTAGCATATAAAATTTTGCAGATCACTTTTGTCCCTTTTTAAGGGACAAAATTCATAGCTCTTCACTTTAATAGGGACAAAAGTCAGGAAATGCTATAAATCAATGATTTAGATAATG